>WYDF02308946.1:0-15101 GCA_009867245.2 Adranes taylori | reverse complement strand
GTTTAAAGTGGGCCGATTTCTATGCACGCAAGTTTATATATATATATATATATATATATATATATATATATTAGATTAGATTCGTTAGACATTTATTGGCATAATTACATTAAATAATAAATACTCAAACTTAAAATAAAAATAACTTAAACTTTTTTTCAAATAATAATTTGAAAAAAATATAAATAAAAGTAAAAACAAAACAAAACCAAAACCAGTTTCTTTTATTAATGGAAGGGTGATTGACTTTGACTCTTCATCTTGGTACCAATTATTTCCACATTTATCCTAACATTCCTTCCTTTTTATCTTTCTTTGAATCATCTGCATTATCCTCAACTCACCTGCTTTATGCCCCAAACACATCCTCATATTCTCAGCCAATATCCTCTTACTCTCATCCCATACTTACCCTACACATTCCCTTACCTAAATGTTCCAATTTTCCGCATATCCTACATATCCTCTCATCCTTTTTCATCCAGTACTTATATACTAGGTCCTCACTTCCACACCTAAACTTCCTCACTTCCACGCCTCTTATTTCCCATATCCCATCCAGACTGCATATACTGTCCTCTAATCCAGGCATACCACTACCACCCTCTAATCTTATGTCTTTGTATCTAGTATTGTATCTGTTATTTCTTATTTTCATATCTCTGTCTTGCATCTCGACATACTCTATTAATTCTTCCACCTCCTCAGCAAACCCCACTCCATCCATCATTTTCTCATATTCTTTCTCAAGTAACCACCCGATTCTTTCATAAGCGTTCATTCTTGCCCTAAATTATTCGTGCGTGAACCCTACTCAACACACTTCATTCATACGTACCATATATACATACTTTCTGTACCAGTCTGTCATCCTCATCCATTTCAAAGTTCACCATTTTCTTGAAACCTGCCACCCAAGATTTATACCTACCAAATTCATCCAACACTATCTCACCTGGAGTTGACCTCTCAAGTACTAATATTCCTTTCAAGCATCCTAATTTCACCTTTTCAATCTCATACCTTTCACATACTCCCGTCCCCGTCCCGTCCCATACACCATTAGACTCTTCAAACACGCATCTAGTATTCTTGTCCTCATTTTCTCAGATTTCCCAAATTTTCTTTCCCACACATAACTCATTCTTTCCATCGCTAATCTCACTTTTTTGCAACCATTCTAACATGCTCCCTACAAGATGCATATTGACCCAACATATATCCCAGATATTTATAGGTTTTTACCTTCTCTATCTGTTTCCCTTTTAACTTAAAGCATTCTTTCTGCTGTCCCAACCTCCCTTCTTACATACCATCATTTTCGTATTTTCCACATTCATCTCTAATCCTCTCTTACACAAATATTTGTTTACCATCTGAATCACTTCTATTATTTCCTTCCGCCTATTTGCCATACATTAAGTTATGCGGACGATGCATATCTTAATGTCCATATCTTTTCATTTGCTCCAACTACCACTCCTACTTCCTTAACACATTCTCCAGATCTGCCGTGTATGTTTCAAATAAATAAGCACTCCACGGGCATCCTTGCCTTACACATCTCCTTACAACAAACCACCCCGATACTCTCTCACGCTTATTTTAGGTGTTATTTTCGACCCTTCATTCATTCTACTCAGGATACCTATCAAGCTCTTTGAAATAGTCTTCCATAGTCTTTCCCTACTTATCTTATCAACTGCAGTCTTGAGATCAACAAACAACAAGTATAACTTTTCCTCTCACTAATTTCTTGCTGCATCAAACAATTTATTCTTACAATGTTGTACGCTGTCCCCCTTCCTTTTATTAAAACGGTTTGCGTATTTGACAGTATTTTCTTTTCTCTCACTGCCTTCTGCAGCCTTTTAATTACAATCCTAGCAAACATTCTGTCTATTCTATTCATAATAGTCACACCCCCATAGTTTTCACTCTCCCTTTTATCCCCTCTTTTGTATACAGGCACCATTTCTCCGTTCTAGCATTCTTCCGGAATTCTATTTTTAGCCTTCCATACTGCACTCATGCACCTTCCTAACGCTCTTGTACCACTAACACTCAAACATCCCTATACCTCAATCGGAACCACGCCCTGTCCAGCTGCATGTTCATTTTTTATATTTCTTATTTTCTCTTCACCTCTTCACCTCTTCTTCACTAATACATCTTCTTCACTAATACATCTTCACAAATACAATTCTTCACTAATACATCTTCAACCCTTTCCTCGTCCCACGTCCCTTTCCTCGTCCCATAATTTCCTTTCCTCGTCCTAATTTCCTTTCCTACCCTTTCCTCGTCCCATAATTTTTACTCTTTAAATTGTCATTTATTTTTTCTTCATCCTTAACTCTCCTTTCCTTACCTCTTTCCTTTTTCCAATTGTCATACGCCTTCACATACTCATTCCACGACTTTATACCTTATCTCACTGTTTTCGATACCTCTCTCATCTTTCTCCTTTCCCTCACACATACTTCATTTACTTTATTCTTATATCTATTTAATTCATCTTTTATACTTATTTTCTTCATTTTAAAATTCTGTTTAATCCTTTCCATTAAGTCATTTACATTATCTATATATATATAAACTTAATTCAATGGTATTCGGATTAGTACATATATGTAGTTTTTCAGGGAGAAGGTTTTGATGCTATTCCCTTTGTTGTAACTCGTCACTAGGTGGCGCTACACGTTTCCGGGAAAAACAATGTTTCCGGGTCTGCTAGTAGTATATAATGTTTCTACAGAAGAATCTGAGAATATGAGCAATGTAAATCCACCAAATCAAACATCTCATGCCAACAATGATTGGTTTTATGTTACATCATCAACATCATCAGAGTATCTTTTAGACACATGTAAGGAATTATCAACAGCTGCAAGTCTGACAGATGAAATTAGAGGTCTGTTGGATGCCTAGAAACATTTTATATCTGTCAACCTTTTGAATCTGATACTTGAAGAAATAAATATAATTACACAAAAATGTTTAGCTGAATGTGCATTATCGATATCTACATTGAACTTTTGGACACACACCGACGTAAATGAGTGAGATGCTACGGTTTTTTTAGCGTTTTGTTAGATATGGGACTCAATCAGTTGCCGTCATTAAACTGTTATAAACTGTAACTAATCAAAAGAATCTAAGTTTAGTATTTTGTTTTTCTGTGAATTTCATAAATCAAGACCATTCCTAGACAAAATGACAGACTATACAAAATAAGAAGACTACTTGAAATACTAACTCTAAACTTTCAACCTGTTGTAATACCTGGAAAGATACTAGTAATTGACGACACACAATAGCAATAGAAACCAATAAATTAAGCAATAGATTATAGATGTAAAGCTAATCTAACGAATACTGATGTACCCTAATTTAATATATTTTTTGTACTGTGTAAATTAATGTTATACTTTGCAGTTTGATCTGACTATGCCAGAAGCCGAAACTACCGGTTCGGTTTCTGAATAAATAAATGTAAATACAAGGGACTACTTTTTTATTACAACATTAATGAAAAATCTTGTTATCGATCAAGAATAATCATGAAAAAGTTTAAATGGTCAGGATTCAACTTCAGTTGATTCAACTGAAGAATTGTACTTGTATAATGTGTTTATACTTTGATTTTCCATTGATTTTCCATTTTCCATTGATTTTCCACTACACCGGCGCGGAACACATTCGGTCTAAAATTTTCTTTAAACTGTGTTTTAAAAACCAGTCCTAAGAATGTTTACCAAATATCTGGAATTTTTACCAAATATGAAACATTTTATACTACCATCTCATAAGTTTTTAATTAGCACAGAATCGTGCCTAGAAGTTTTATATTAACCAATCTTTTAAAAGGAAATTGTTATTGGTTATATTAGATATGGCTACCAATAATAAAGAACAGTAAAGAATAATGAGTACTTTAATACCTATTTACCATAAGCGTTAAACCCAGTTCCAAATTTATCTAAAAAGAGAGCTATATCTTCATATTTATTTTATAAACCATTACTGTTTCGAGAAGGCGTATCTACCTTTAAGGATAAATACATTAGATGATAACCGTATTATTATTAGTATAGACGTTGTCGCGTCGAATCATTAAAACTGGAACGGAACCAGCAGAATTGTTACGAGATACCGTTGTTTTTCTTCTAAAGACGGCCATCCCCGTAAATTAGGTGTTGTCAATGAATATTAAAACGACAATGCAGAATTCTGATAAATGTCTAGTTGCCTGCGTATGTTGTATGCGGCACATTTTATTCAGATGTTTATTAAATGTAACAGATACGTGTATGTGCATGTATCTTATAGTTATAGCTTCTTGCGAATATGTTTTGTTTCCTTACCAAAATACATCTGGACAAAATGCATATAATATCTTTTTTATCCATTAGTAATTTACAATACATATTACTACACCGTTTAAAATTATAAGTCAACATTTAGGCGGATTACACACCACCGCATTTGGCAACAAGCGAATTACGATATGCAATACGGCAAAATATGTTGTCTAAAATATGTGGTTTTTTGTCCGTGACAATATAAAGAATGGATTTGTACTTGAAAAATGAATTCTTCTTTACGGATTTAACCTACCCGTCTATAAAAAGATAAACAAATATAATTTATAATTTCAATTACTTAAAATGAAACAATTTATAACACTAACTTATAACTGATCAATAAAATAATAAAAACAATTTTATTCCTAATTATTATGTTCATTAAATGATTAACCCGCATGCAATAACTTGAATAATTGCCAAGGAACACTAAGCGATTCATTAGTTAGTTTTACATCATTTTACATCAAATTACATCATAGAATAAAATTTGTCACAATAGTTAATAACAATTAGTTCATGAGTTTAAAAGTTAAGTCTTGAATAGAAATTAGTAACCAGAAATTAAGCTGAGCGAGATGAGCCTAATTTCTGGTAACATCCGCTAAGGATGTTACCGATCAATTTTAGAAGGAACTATTTCCATCAGGTTCGGTGCATACTCGCATTCACCTACTTGTGAAACTTCTTGTTATTTCGTAACAAATGACGAACTTCGCAATCAGTTGTCCAGATTTTGGAAAGTAGCTGAAATCCGCAAGCTGGGGTTGTCCACTCCAAACAGGAGAAGCAATGTTTAGTTCATTTTAGGACAAATCTAGTACGTAACAAGGAAGGTCGTTTTATTGTTATACATCCGTTTACGGATGATCCTAATAAATTGTGATCATCGTTCGAACGTGCTTTTAAATAATATCGTAGTTTAGAAAAACGAGATGAATTTTACGAGATGAGAAGTTGAGGAATTCATATGATGCATTTCTGCAAGTATATTCTGATCTCGGTCTTATGAATATTGATACATCTAGAGTGTTACCTTCTTGATATCTTCCTCAGCACGAAGTGTTTATGGGAAGTAGTTCCATCACCAAGTTACGTGTAATTTTTAACACATCTGCGTCAACTACTTCGGGAGTTTGTCTTAATAATTCACTTCTCTTGAGAGTTTCTCTTAATAAGAGTTTCTCTTACAGAAGAACCAGCAATAGTCTTAATTCAAATCATCAATTAGACGTAAATGTGTGAGAGCGTGATATTACTCTCACACGTAAGATAAAAGGATGATCCTGTTTTGCTGCCAGTTTTCGTAATTTCATTGATGACGTCTGACAAACAAAATATTGTATACCATTCAGCTTTAACTGTTTTCGGATTCTCTAAAAACAGGACAAATTGCAAAGAATAATGTGAGTAGTGCTGTTAAGAAACCAATACCCAATCGTCAGAAAATAGCAAAGGTTACGGAAATTGCTACCTGTATTAAGGACTTAAATGCTTTAGCGACATGTACACAAAGTATGGAATCTGATAAATCATCAAGAAATTAATCTGACATTTTCAAAATAATTTCGGGAAAAGTAAGTTAGGGCAATTAAAAAAGTTGCCACTTGCATAAGCCATTACAGCTCAAAATAAAATACAGGAACTTTTGACTCGTTTCAGGCTGAAAAATATAGAAAATTCGAATACGTCAATAAGCTCTTCAGGATGCAGCACATTGACGACCTTTATGTCTCGTTAATCATACAAAATTGTCATGTCTCCACAAACTCCGGAAGTATCCATACTACTGGAAAATAACAGAATCTCAACTATTCTTTTTCAAGCTTATGAGAATACTTTTGCCATGTAGCCTGATAATAAGATTTGGAATTAGAATTTAAAAAAATGTATTTTTACTTTTATAAAAAAATAAAAAGAACAAAATAATTGTCACCTGTATAAAACCTTTTAACGCATCATAGATAGCATCGCACAGCTCTGGAATTAATTTTGAAATTGCAGGTCGGTAGACACGGAAATGTTGTTGTAAATTTCGGTAACTATTTCCAGTAGCTAGATATGAGAAGATAATTTCTAATTTCATTCTGTTAATCCATCCGCAATGTGGTAGCACAACACTGTATAACTGGCAATATTTTATTTAGAAGTATGCAAAAAAAATACCGGAGACATTCTCATATTATCTCTCTAATCCACAGCGTCTTTAATAGAGAGATCGGGTGCTTCTCCTTGCAAGCCATTTTCTTACTCAAATTCTTTCGCTGCTATCTCATTTTCCAAACTCCTAATTAACTCCTCCATTTCTACTTTTTGATAAGCTATTATACCTCTTTTCATAAAAAGTGAAACATTTTTGTGCGTCTCGTAAACTACCCACTATGAAATTTTAACCTTCCTCTAGTGGGGTGGTTAACAGTTACATTTTCAATGGCGTCGGATCTCAGAGATCGTCTGTTGTTTAACATGAACAGACGGATTTTAGTAAAGTATTCTTAGTAGTTATTAACCTATATAAAATATCTAAACAACGTAAGTTGTATATAACATTTTGTATGTGTTTATAAGAAAATAAGAAAAAATAATAAGAATAATATTTCAAATCTTTTTTTGAATCGCATATTGAACACCGACAAGTTGCTGCAACTCTCGAAGTATCCTGTTGTGAGCATGGTATACCGGCAATATTCATAAGGCTATAGAATATCACTATAGAATATCTCCTCGTTGCTCGAGTACAATTATTGTAGCAGATAGCTTGTCCACGGCGCCGACACCGCTTTTAGTTTTATTATATTCCATTATAATTTCTGGTTTTCCGGTATTGGGATCAATAGCATGATCATGATGTATAGTTGAAACGAGTAGGACTGCTTTATTCTTTTTTTTTATATGTATGAAACTATTGTAATATGTTTCTGATAGGCAAACATACTTGTTCCTACTGGTCTGATATTTCTTTGTATAAATATTGGAGGAATTTCCTTTTATTTTTACATAGATTTCCTAAACAGGACAATCCCATTTCAGTTCGTAATTCTTCTGCCAATTCTACACTGATAAACCAGTAGTTATCTGTTGTTACATTGCGTCCTCTGTGTGAGATTGGTGCACATAAACGTTTTACTACACTTGTAGGCCTTGTGTCAATTTCTAATATCCCAGTAGGCTGTTATCCCAGTAGACATATAATTCAATATGACTTAGCATCAGCCAAAGCAAAAATTTTGTTCCCATACTTATTATTGGACTTTGAGGCAATATACTGTCGAAATCAACAGTTTCCTGTAAATTCTTCAAGTTTCTCATCAATCGTTCTATATTCGGGCAACGATTGCGGTTTATTTATATTACACACAATTGTATCAAATACAGACCTGATTGTTGCAAGTTTATCAAGCTTTTCTCAACCACATCAGCATTGAGGTGGTTGTTTTTTCTTACTGCTAATATACAAGAGTCCCAACAAGGCTTCTATTTCAGTAATATAGGTTGGAATACAATTTCCTTCTTTAGAGAACTGTCCCTTATGACGTTCTATAAACTGAATTGTATTCTCAACTATAATATTCAAGATACCCTCACTAAAATAACATTTTCAGACTGATACTGGATCTTTCAAATCTTGAAATTTTTTTCTGACACCATGTAAGTCCCGTACTATATTTATAACTCTGACTTTTCTTTTATTTTTTATAATGTGATTTTTCCATTTGGTAACATTATCCTTACTAATTTCAACTATAAAAATTACCTCAAACTCGAAAAACATTTGCAACATAAATAGTAAATAGTCTCTTACATAAATACTCTCTTACAAAGAAAATCTAAATAACGAACACACTGTATATAGTTTCAGCGTAATACTAAAGTAACATGGTCTCGATGCTTCTCGGAGAAAATCCATTAGAATTCGCCCGCACTAAAGTGTCTCCCACTACTAGAAATCACCAATCATAGATGCCGTTTGTCCCTCGCACCGCATGCCACTAAAGAAAGGTTAAATAGTAATGTAACATCTTAAGTAAGTTATTTCAACAAGTTGGTTGTACCATGTAAAGACAAATAAATTACAAACCACTTTACTAGATTTTAGTGATTTATACTAAAATCTAGTAGAAAGTTAGTGACATCGTGTAACGCCGCTATAGCGCAAAGTGAATATCTATATCTGTTTGTCTTAAAAATTATGGAACTAATATTTCATTTATCTTATGACGACCTTTCGGACTTCTCACTGTGAGAAACAAATATTCTGATCATTAATAAATACTTTTTTTGCAATCTAGAAAGATATGAATATTGTTTAATTCATAGTTCAATTTTGGTTTTGGAGATATAAATTATTGATGCACATTGGAAAAAAAATATATTGTTTCTTGTGTTCAGATGTATACTTATGAATCGTAAACTGTTTCAGTTATGTCGTGCGAACAATATAATCATAAATTTATTGTTGATATTACTATCTTCTTTTCTTTTCAGTTTCCTTACTGTTTAGAGCAATTGCGATTTCTTAAGATGGCCAAACACGTAGATTTTACATATTACATTCTTTTATATATTATTGGTTGTTAGTGTTTATATCAAATTTCACTCAATATATTTTTGAACATAAATGAAATTACAATGCTTTATAACTTTCAATGTATGGTAACTGTGAGCGGGCAATCATTTCAAAAATAATTTCAACAAAAAAATTTGAACGAAACATAATATTATCAAGATAACTTTATTTAATAAAATATATTGTCATTTCCTGGCTACAATGTTGAATGGCGCCACAATAAAATTCCAATTTGCTTGAAGTTGCGCTATATTTATGAAAAATATATTACACATGACAGTTAATATTATATAAAAACTGTATTTATTGATTTATTGTACTTGTATAAGATGTCACAAACCTATATAGGATGGACCATGCACAAACGAAAGACGCAAACAGTGGTGTTTCCAAAACATGATGGTAATAATACAGTTAGTAACACTATGAGCCTTAAAAGTACTAACGTAGGATGAACTTGGATAGAAATGGCGCCACTTGCTTCAAATTCAAAATGCAGGATAATTTATTTATTTGTTATTGCTTACGTAAATATTCCGTAAGTTTTTCATATTTACAAAATCGTGTTTAACTGTGTTCTCCGTTTAAATACATTGTATGTCCAGTTAGATTAAAGCTAGAACCCTTTATAGTGGCCTAACAATAGAAGATATGCGAAATGTTATGTTCGGACCGGAATGACTATTTTTCTGGAACGGAAGTTGTTGACTGGAAGTGACTTTTTTCTGGACCGGAATTGTACATTTTTACCTTCATCAGCTAATTTCCTATGTAGTATATACAATTCAACATATATAAAGTTTCAACATATGTTTAATGCAAGTGCACACTCACCTTTAGAAGTTTTCAGTCCAAATATTAAAAAATCAAAGACATTATACAAGTGTAGATACACGTTTAACTACGTTAGCAGCAAAGATTAAAAATGTAAGTGTATATGCACCTTTAGCTTTCATAGTCGCTTTCAGCCCAAGAATTGAAATATAAAAAATCAAATACGTTGCCAGCCTAAAATCAAAATATGAAACATTAAAAATCCAAATAGCGGTTTCAGCTCAAAATAAAAATATTATAAAATGCAAGACGTTGATACACACCTTGAGAAGTTTTCAGCCCAAATATGAAGAATTAAAAGACATAATTCAACTCTACATGAGCTACGTTAGCAATCTGCCATATTAATTTTCCTGCTGCTAATCATATTTCAATATTTTTAATAGACTTTTTATTCAACATTTTTTTCAATGTCCTTCTATATTATTTTTTATATCAACCCTCGTATAATATATATAGTTACAAATCTAGTTACATTTAATTTTAAATCTAGTAATATTTTTAAATCTAGTTATTTTTCGAACCGAAATTCAAGCCGCGAAGCAAAATTTATTCCCCCATCTTATGCGCGCTCTGCACCTTCTTTTTCTTGAACCTAGTGCTAAATCTAGCAATTTTTTTAATCTAGTTATTTTTTCCCCCAAATTTTAACAACCGGAAAAGTGATGTTTTAAAATCACTGTCTTCTTCTTGCATTTTGAATCTAATGACAGATCTAGTAATTTTTTCGCACCAAAACTCAAATTTACCGCCATTACAACTGTAAAAATTCAAATATCCCGCCATTTTTTTGAATTACAACTGTTAAAATTCAAATTTCCCGCCAAGATTCACAATTCCCGCCGCCGGCATCTTGCATTTCGCGCATGCACAGTAGGAGTGTGGAAGTGTGAGTCTAGTCCCCGTGAATTTTCTGAAATTTATAGACTAGAAATATAATAGTTTAACGAAAGTCTCTCAGTGCCGGACAGACTGTTATTTCAGAAAGGAGTTATATTAATTTGGAATGGCCTCAAACTGATCATAAACGTAGTGCATATGAATAATGCTATTTGACTATGGATATAAATTAAATCCAATAGCTGCACTATAAGAATTCTGCACAAAACATAGATATTATTTCATTGAAGCAAAAAACAACTGCCATTTTATTCAGTTTTTAGTCAATTTTTTCAGGAAATCCGTGGAATGACCTAAATGAAGTATAAATGCTGCATAAGAAATACATGGCATCAAAAATGTACCAGACATGTTGATCAATTATTGATACACGAGTGATTCCGACCAATTTTTATTTTTGGATTAAAACCTTTCAAACATTTTGATTCTTAAGTCAAAGTTTGTTCCACAAACGATTCAAACCAAATATTCAGAGTTCCAGTGCGCTTGTACTTGTACTGTGATAAAAAACCTCAAATGAAATGTTTGAATTTCTTCTGAAATTCCTAGAAAATGGATCACAAGAGCTTCAAATGGCATTTGGTTCTTCATATAATGTCATCTTTCTAGGAGTTATTTATTGGAGAGCATTCCCAGAGTAAAACTTATTTATCTCGGCTATAAATTCTGAAGTAACTTATCTATCAGTCGATGTAGTAGGTAGTACTTTTTATCGCTTCATGTTTGAAATAACCGCTAATTTTAGACGCAAAATAGAGGGATGTCTTTTCAATTTTGCATATAACGTTAGCAAAAAGCAATGGTTTAAATTTCAGTCCCTTATTGTTTGTGAAAGTACTTGCCACCATTGCCAATGCAATTTTGCATTCGCTCAAATCAATTTTTAAAGCACTTATTCCATTCTTCAATGGGTATGCTCGAAATGGTCGTTTGGAAAGCATCGACTGCTTATTCAGGTGATTGAAATCGTTGACTGTGCTGTGCATTCTTGATGGCTGGAAATGTAAAAAAGTCGTTGGGACTAATGTCAGAACTGTACGGTGGATAATCAAGCAATTCGATGTTTTGTTGCTCCAAAAACTCAAATGTTTATCGAGCAGTGTGAGCACTTGCAGTGCCATGCTGAAGGATGATCTGACGCTGTGCGTTGTTTTTTCGTAGCTCAGAAATGATTTATGGCAAACAAATGGTTGTGTCCCAATCAGCAGTTACTGCTCTTCGATTTTGTAGAGGAATTGTAGCCACATGTTTTGATCCATAAGTTGCGACCAACTTTTTCGACACACTGCTGGAACGGATGATTTTGGTTGGGTTCTCCTTATCTTGAAACGCCCAAACAACTGACGTTTGTTCTCGGGTTCATAAGAATAAATCTAAACTTCGTCACTACTGACGATACTGTACACATTTTTGGAGCGGCTTCTGTTGAAAAGATTCAGAGTTCTTCGGCACCAACTGGCAAGAGCCGCCATTTGTTCCTCGGTCAACAGTTGCGGGATTCAACGAGATACTAATTTTTTCACGCCCAGCTCATCATGTAACACCTTTTGGATTAAGATGTTAGAAATTCCCAAGGCACTATTGATCTCCCGGTATATTACATGACGATCTTCATTAGTCATCTCGTGCAAAACATTAACGTTTTCCTGGTTGGTCGCTGATTTTGGTGGACCTGGCCTAGGGTCATCGCTGAGATTTGTGCGTCCACGTTTGAATATAGAGTAACAGCGAGAAATTGTTGATTGATGTGGTGTTTCATTACAAATAACAGCAAATAATGCGGCAAGACATTGTTGTTGCGATAAACTTCTTCGAAGGTTGTAAAAATTTATCGCTCGGAAATGATCTGGATTCAGTTTCATATTTCTGAAAACCTTACTAACTTTAAAAATTCACAGTTTGAGAATACAGTTTGAGGTTAATTTCGGAATCATATGTTTTATTATTTGCGAAATTAAAATGTGGCTACATACAAAATTTAAATGAGATCCCTGTATTGTACATTTTAACATTAAAATATTTGAAACTAAAGAACCTCTAAATCTGTGGTAAGCCTTCAAGTATATGGATGAGACGTCATTTTAGTATTGTTATTATTATTGTATGGACACGTACCACGACCGCGACTAACTGGGTATTTAGGTCTTTTGCTACTTCGTTTAATGTTTTTCCTGGTGCGCTCTGTACGAATAATTTAGCGTACTTATCGTTTATGGCTGTTCATGTGTGTGTTTCGAATATGCTAATGGCTAATGAAATTAACGACACTGTTGCATTTTCCCAATAAGTATATTAATATATTATATCGATCACTTATTTATCGTTCTAATACCATACGTAGCAGTATGAACAACGCGTGGAACATAATGAGAGAAAATTTACTTGAGTAAATTTTCGCTCAAAATATTACAAAGTTACGCGAAACCCTGAGTGGAATGTATCGTGGAGTTCACGAAAAAAATATGCTTCCATATTCTGATAATGCTTGTTGTAGATTCAGATTGTCTGCATTATAAGAAACACAGCTGCCTGGACACTAGGAAATTAGGTGACCTGCATGTATCTAAACTGGATAGCATGATTCTGTTAATACCCAAAAGAAGTTACAGTAATAAGCTTAGCAGATGAATGATAGTTATTTACGTTGCTTAGCATGAAGAGAATTAGACAAGAATCTTACAACGGTTTATATAAAGTAAACAACTGGATAAGTAATAAGAAGCAGCTGGATAGGTAAACGTTCATCAAGCCAAAGTCAAAGCAGATAGGGCGAACAAACCAATAAGCAAGGCAAATTGTAAATATGCTCATTGGAATAGCACAGAGAATCAGTATGTTGTTTGTCTTCTCGACGCCGCCATGCAAGTGATGATAGGAGGGGCTCTTCTATATAGAAATCGCTAAAGAAATCCCAAAACCACAAATCTGAAGAGGGTGAGACTCATAACACAATGTGTAAGAGTTTAAAGTCTGGAGCTTACAGGTTCTTCAAACCTGTAGACTCCCAGGCATTGCAAAATCACATATTAACTGTAATATATCAAATGTATAACCATTTTTGTTCAACTATCCCACAAAAGCGGATCGTTCAACCGATGAACGTATGCTCTACTGACAGGAGATATCTAGAAGTTGCGATCCACGATCCACGGATTATATACTCCTGGATGGCTCTAGTAGACATTTTAACTTTGTAGCGTTGATTATAATCAACAGAGATATCCCGAGGATTAGAGCCACGACTACCATACTCCTCGACATCCCCAAGCACTATTTATATTTTATTTAGCTTTCTAACGGTGGAATATCCGGAGGATGAACACTACGGTGGTTATATTCACTGATAATTCCCCGAAAGCATTTTTTATATTATTGGTATGAAGTGTTTATATACAGGGGATATCTGGAAGGCACGAAACGCGTTAGTTTATTCTCCCAGAGCATGTCGTCAACCAGAAATAAAAGCAAATCCTCTAATAATAAATTTTCTGAAATAAAAGATATCATGTCAGGAACAATTTAATTCTTTAAAGGCAAGCAGATTTTTATTACATAGGTTTTGATGAAACAGTCATTTATATTACATAATAAGAGTGTTTACTATTATGCTTTTAAGCGAAATACATTTTAAACTATGACACTAAGGTGTGAACTTTATACATGTTGTCAGCTATAAAAAAAGCTTTTTTTACAATTGTTGGCTCGATAATACAAGATAATTTTATTTAACCGTATTTAGCTATGCTGGTAATGTGGAGTAACTAATTTCAGAACAACGGGTGATAAATAAATAGAAACTCACAGCGTAACGTCTAAATCGGAAATCTCGTTTATTGTTAAATCTATTCAGTTTTATATATGAAATTTGATAAAACGTAATTGTAAAAAAAATGTAAATAGCATTTAATTAAATGGAATTTAATTATGATTATGACGCTGCCTGTGGCGCGTGAACTTTGTATGTAACAACTACGATGACTAATTTATGCTAGTTTAAACATATTTTGTCTTCATTATGTGAAATAAGTATGTCACCTTGCGATATCAGATATATTTATTACATTTTATGCAAGATGTTTTTTTTTCACATGTACATAAATTTCTTTATTGCACGTTCTCAGAGTTATTACTGGGCTTGGGGGATTTCTTTATTAAAGGTATATTGATATATGAAATGTTACAAATATATAAAGTCATGTAATAATATATCATGAAATGTATGAAAAACTTAAAAAATGTAAAATGTTGCTTTGCAACGTTAACACATTTATGACGAACCGTCAAATACCTTTTAGGATTATCACGGAGTATAAACACCATAGTACTTATCCTCCAAATAACCCCTAACCCCACTGATATTATAATTATATTCAATATTTCGAGATGTCTGGCAGCATGGAATCCGTGGTTCTCATCCTCGCCTGTTAGTACAT
>WYDF02308935.1:0-15101 GCA_009867245.2 Adranes taylori | reverse complement strand
ATGTATATGACTTTCACTCATACCAAGATACTGGTATCTCTCATCAACCTTAAGGTGTGAGAAGGTTGATCCGTCGGTAAGCTGAATATCGGCCCTTTCTATATCCGGTCTTCCTTTTCTGAGATGGACCACTGCGCATTTATCTGATCAAAATGCCATATTCCTTAGTGTACCTGGTGACTATGTTTAAAGAGTTGGTTAACTCCTTTTCGCCGGGAAAGTAAAGTTTTAAGTCAACCATATAAAACAGATGACTTATTCTGTGTATCCTACTACCAGGTTTTCCACATGGGTGCCCTTGCAAGTGACGTAAAGCTACGGATAGAGGAAAGTAGTGAAATGCAAAACAACAAAGGGCTTAGGGAATGGCCTTGGAAAATGCCACTTTTGTAACGGACTGGGTTCGTTACATCGCTTTTCTTGTCAGCTTTAATGACAAAGCGAGTTGACCATTGCGACATTAGTGTTTGCGTGCAATTCATTAATCTCTGGTGGACTTTTAGGCTCTCCAATAATTTGATAACCAAACTATGTCGAGTGATGTCAAATACCTTCTTGTAATCGATCCAGGCCATGGACAGGTTCCACTTATATCGTATTGCGTTTTGAATGACGCAACGAGCAATTGCGTCGAGCAGCAACCAGCCAAGCCTCTCTTAGATCCACGTTGTACGTAGATACGTCCCCAGACGGGTTGTATGGCATTTAATATTCTTTCATTTAAGATCCTAGTATTATTATTATTATTAATATTAAATAAGTGATTCTTTGCACATTAGGGCCGGTGATATGCTAAAGAAAAGGAAGGAGCATCCAGATATCCCGCCGCATATATTGTCACTTTTAAATTTGTGACAAGGAACTTAGTTACTTTTAAGAGGATAACTGAAGTTTTTCAGGTAAAACCCATACAATTCTCAAGAGCAAAACTTTTATTAAATTTGGTTAAGATATAGTCAGTTCAAAAATAAATATTATTTGGTGGTTTTAGAATGTACATACAAAAATACTCTTGACTTTCTAATCAATAAGTTAAGGCACCCTACTTGATTAAAACCAAAGATTTTATTTTAATAAAGTAATTACGGGCCATGAATTAAATAAATATATTTCAAATAAAAAAGTAAACTACTTTTACATGCAAATACAACAATAAGGGGTTAACGAATTTGGGTACATAATAAAACAAATATTTCTTAAGGTTTACTTGAAATAAATAAATGTTATTTTGATGCAGCAAAGTTTTCCTTCCAGGCGGAAATCAATAAAATAACTACCTAGTACCATTCAATTTACAAAGGAAATAATACAGAATCGGTTGGCATAGTCAAACAAATCAGGTGCGGTCCTGATTTTTTAAACTTTTGTAAAGATGAATACGCAACCGAAATACTTTACTTTCAATACATAGAAATATAGAAACTAGTTATCAACATCTAAATTATTTGTTTGCTTCGTGTGAAATGAAAAATAGTTACACTGAAATCAATATAACTGTCATACGCAAACATTTGGATATGAAACAACTATCCGAGCAATGGGTGCCGCGTTTACTCACTATTGACCAAAAACGGACATGTGTGATGGATTCGGAGAAGTTTTGCCCAAGACAAAACGTGATCCATAGGATTTTTTTACGATACGCCTCTGTTGATGAAAGGTAGATCCATTACTACACGCCAGACGCGAAGGAAGAGTCACGCAGTGGACAAAAAGCGGCAAAGGCCCACCAAAGAAGGCAAAAATAACCCCAACGGGTGGTAAGGTGATGGCGACTGTTTTAAGAGATGCGAAAACACTATTTTTATTGATTACTTAGCAAAGGGTAAATCCATAACTGCGATTACTACGCAGCATTATTGGACCGTTTCCACGCCAAATTGAAGGAAAAACGCCCTGTTCGGCTCACAATAAAGTTCTCTTCTATCATGGCAGCGCACTCGCTCACCCTGTAGGCGGCCGCCTAGTAGGCAGAATTGAACAAATTAGGTTACGAATTGATCAAGCACCCACGTAGATCCATTACTACACGCGAGACGCGAAGGAAGATTCACGCAGTGGAGAAAAAGCGGCAAAGGCCCACCAAATCAGCAAAAACAACCCCATCGTGTGGTAAGGTGATGGCAACTGTTTGATGAGATGCTAAAACACTATTTTTATTGATTACTTAGCAAAGGGTAAATCCATAACTGCGATTACTACGCAGCATTATTGGACCGTTTCCACGCCAAATTGAAGGAAAAACGCCCTGTTCGGCTCACAATAAAGTTCTCTTCTATCATGGCAGCGCACTCGCTCACCCTGTAGGCGGCCGCCTAGTAGGCAGAATTGAACAAATTAGGTTACGAATTGATCAAGCACCCACGTAGATCCATTACTACACGCGAGACGCGAAGGAAGATTCACGCAGTGGAGAAAAAGCGGCAAAGGCCCACCAAATCAGCAAAAACAACCCCATCGTGTGGTAAGGTGATGGCAACTGTTTGATGAGATGCGAAAACACTATTGATAAACACTATTGAAACACTATTGAAAACACTATTGATTACTATTGATTACTTAGCAAAGGGTAAATCCATAACTGCGATTACTACGCAGCACTATTGGACCGTTTCCACGCCAAATTGATGGAAAAACGCCCTGTTTGGCTCGCAATAAAGTTCTCTTTTATCATGGCAGCTTTCTGTTCCCAAACTTAAAACAATTGCTCGGAGGACGTCTTTTTCAACAAACGATAAACTGATGACCGAAACTTCCCACTATTTTGAAGAGCTTGCTATTTTGAATAAAATTGCTTTTCGGAAGGGACGAAGAAGTTGGAAAGTCGTCTTGAAAAGTGTGCTGCCTTAAAAGGGGACAATGTTGAAACGTAAATAATAAAAAAACGAAAAAATAGTGGGTTTTCTTACTTAGGCTGCATTTCCGTCACACTACCCTCGTATTACATAACATTGCAGAACGCAGATTGTTTAGACTTTAGTTACGTAAGACGTGATAAGTATAATACATGGAGTACTACAAAAACTAAAATCTATGAATAAAAACAATAATAATAAATAATATAAATAAACCAATAGTTTTAAAAATGTTATTATTTCTTCAAAAGGTTGGAATTCTGGAACATAAAAGTTTCGATCTTGGTAATAAAATTTTACTGCAAAATATATATCAAATATTTGACGATGTAATAGAAATATGTTATCATACTTACATACCACAATACAATTTAACGTAGTTTATGTTCTATATAATGATATAGACTCCCCGAGGTGCTATTAACATCAAATGTCTAAATGATGAAAAAGTAGTTCTGCATAAGATACAGAATACTTAAAACTAATCGAAAATGAAATATACTGTTGTTTTACGTGAACGTATACATGATATCACTTAAAGGGATTTAGACGCTTGCAAAATTTTATTGAAAGTACCCATCTACATATTCCCTTCTCTCAGCTCCTGCTTAATCTTTTTTGCGTTTTTTACTGATTTTTTATACAGAGTTGTCGCGGTTATACAAAATAGTCACATGGGTGCTAAATCAGGCAACAGTGCTGGCCAGTGAAGATAACTTCTCAAGGAGATGAAGCGTCCGGGGAAGTGTTGCCGCAAAACAATCATTGACATTCGCAGTGTGTGTATCGTGGCACCGTCCTGCTGGAAACAAACATCTCCCACATCCATGTCGTTGATACGAACAACTCTTAAATCATGTGGACATAGCGGTCAAAAGCGACCGAAACTGCCCCTTCGTTTTCGTTAAAAAACCATAAAACAATATTATTCCAAGACGACACTTAAGCAGTATTTACTGTTACGAAATAAGATGAATTTTTAAGCAAGTAGGTGTTATTTCGAAAATTATAATGAAAAGGGTAGTTTAAAAAATAGTTGTAAAAATTGTGGCAAGGTGGACACGTGTTTCTAGCCTAGGATTATAGCTGTTTTCAGCACCTTTTCTTATTCCAAATATAGGCGTAGGGTCTCATTGCATCGAACTATGAATCCGACACTTAACCATTACTCCCCGTACAATGCCCGTACAAATAATTATTAAAATTTCTCATTTAAACGTTCGTTGTATGTAAGTTTGCTCACATCAAGATGTTATAACATGAATCATTCGCTGGGTGCAGATATGGTACAATATATTGCATCAGCTATGTGTTATGCATTTTGATGAATTAACACCTTTTTACAAATTGAGATGAACCATTAATGTATACCAATGAAGCAAGGGTCTCAACAATCTATCATCACCTCGTATAATACTTGTATATGTTTTTGTCTGTTTATTAGATTTTTTCTGAGAAACATCGGACCATCCCAAAGATTGCCATAGTTACCCTACAGGGATTTTAATAGATAAGGCGACTTTAACAATCAAAGTTCAGCAGCTTAACATATGTGGCTCATCTCCAGTATTAGACTACGTACTAACACGATATATGAAGGCACTTAAGCAGTATATACTTTTCCGAAGTAAGACAAATTTCGCGTGAATTAAGTTCCTGCACCACAGCCAATTTGTAAGGATGAAATTTCAGAACTTCATGAGGGATTTGTCTCAAAGAACGAGCAAGAACTCAACAGTAGCTGGAGGCTTGCAGGCAGAGTGCCAAGGAGATCGCAAAGCAGAGAGCCTTAACATGTAAATGTTTTGGGGTATTCTCGCTGAAAAACTTGTAGGAGCCCAAGTTTTTCTTCACATCACCAGTTTTCCTGGAGTTGTTTAACCATGAATTTCCCACAATATTGAAATTTGTACGGAATATACATTGCGCGGCGAAGATTGAAAGACCGTTAGAAAAGTATGCCTCTAGAGCAAACGCCCGCTCCGCTTTCATTCACTCCGTGATGCTGACTAAATCAAACGGAGCTACAACTTTATGTCCCGCTTTCTGGAATACCCCATACTCCCACTCTCCTCGGAGCAACCATCGCTTTAGGGCGACAAATTCAAATACGCATGTTGCTCTTTGCCCCACCTTGTATGTTCAACTTCAGTTTGATCGTATATTATAGATGGAACATGATTGAATATGTTTTCAATTGAATAATCAAAATTGGGACTTTTCATCCAAGTTTGCACTTAAAATAACGTTTCCCAAATTATTTTTTTCGAAAAATCCATCGATCAGATTATAGCATATTTAGTTAAAAAAGATGACGGAAATGAGCAAAATCCAGCAACTACTATAGTAGAAAAAGGAACATGAGTGTTAAAAAAGACAATTGGAAATTACAGGAAGGCATTTCAAAATCAGGCAGGCATTTTCAAGTTGAGCATGGGCTCAGACCTGCTAGAGCACATATAAAAAAAATTTAATGGAAGGAACGCAATACCGGTACAGTAAGTATTTCCATTTGTCCCAATCGATTATGGACGAAATAAAATAGGTGTCCAAGGACCTTGCTCATCAGGAATTACGGAATGTATACGAAGCGATAAAAATGTAAAAGCTATTATTTTATGAAGTACATGAGATCGATGGATAACTAATTAAATGCAAGCCGGCCAAATTCCATCAAATGTACTTTCAATTGACTAATGGTACAATGGTTAAAATACATAAAGTCAGGTTAATACATAGAAATTATGTTCACGTAATTTGAGAAGCTTATTCAATGTGAATCCCACAACATGAGCGATTAAATGAGGACGAGGCGACACCAATGTAACAGTTTTAATGTTACAGTAACTATTTTAATAAGTACACGATATCCATGGATAGCTAATTATTTCATTTAGTTTAGGTTCAAAAAATTTTTTAAAAAATATTATCAGTGTAAAAAAATCAAATAATGGGGATTCGAAGGCTCATGTCTAGATTTTTACGACAAGGTGACCACCCTGGTACCCGGCTGTGTTAAATTATAGGGGAAAGCGTTAAACTGGCTATTTCAGTTTTGATTTGACTCTACACGTTTTTACGAAGCAATAGAGAAGTTGTTTTCTTCAGTGACGCCCAACAATTGCATTTCCGACATATATTTGAATTTAACTGGCTCATTATAGGTTTTAAGCCTGTACGAAGCCATATGCCAGATTTAAAGAACACCTATTGCTTTCTTCTCTGTACTGTAGTTATAATTAATTATTATAAATTATTTATTTATTATTAACCAGTTATTTAGCGATACAAATTTTAATCACTCTGTAGATTTATGACTCGTATTTTATTTACTCCCATTCCGCATTCTTCCAGGCACAACGTCGCTACTCATTTATTGTGTTAAAAATGCGTCAGGAATTTTTTTTTATTATAATACGTGCAACGCGGTAAAGTTGAAAATTTTCCGAATATAATCCACTAAACACAAAAAATCTCTAACTTTTGCTGTTCATTGCATGCGATGAATTGTTAGCAACTTTTTCAAATGATGTTTTAAAGGTATTATTTAATGGAAGTGGTCTTATTGTGAAAAAGTTAGGAGCGTATCCTATTGTTAGAATTTTTTATAAATTTAAAGGGAATATTACAGGTTAAATCTAAAATATTTAATAAGCATTGGATAATCGTTAATGCAACGAGCTATTTTAAATACAGGTAAAAAGAATCGTAAAAATAACATCTTAATTAATGTTATAAGTACACAAGTATTTCTATATGGTAAACATATTTACACGCAATAACAGAATAATAAATGATATTGTGACAGTCCTTGCTCGGGATGCTAAAACATATGGCGTACTCTAGTTGATAAGCTAATCCCACATGCGACGCTGCTAATGAGAAGCTTTAGGAATTCTCAGAAATGGCACAACTCGTATAAATTACTGAATAAAACGGCCTTCGGAAATCGTCCACATGCGTCAGGTCCGTTTAACATGAGACCGCACGTTTAAAGGTGACTGGTAGTAGAAGGTGACGTTGTAATGTATGAAGGTAAGCACTATCCGGGTTTGGTAATAAAACTGCCCAATGGAGAAGAGTCAGGCTCTACAGTAGATTGTATGAGCAAAACAAAAAAGTCCTGGAAATGGCCCAACAAAAAGGATATTCTTATTTACGAGTGGGCTGGCATTAAGAACAAAATCAGACCTCCGAAGCTTATGAAACGAGGACATTTCAATGTTCCTGAGATGGCTGATTACAAGTTAGAATGAAAAGTTTAGCATTCAAAAGTCATGAGAACAAAATTAAGGTTTTTTTCAGATCTACAAATTTGTTTATTATGTTTAAATAAATATGCAAATAAAAATTGTTTTTGCTAATATGCTGTGTCATTTCATTAGAAGATTCTTGGGCAAGGGCTTACATTAATTCAACTTATGAATTGTATACAATTTCCAATAAATATGTGAGTGGTTCAAAGAAGCTCCGAGTATGGGTTACTTTATTCCAAAATTTTTAAAATAGTAACAAAATTTCAAAAAAGAGAAATTTGTATGAAAACAAGTACAGTTTACTTCCTTACAGTTTTCTAATTGGTTAAATCTCAATTTGGACATTAATGTCTATTTATTATATGTTTTATTGACGAATATGTAAGTGTAACCATGAAAAAGTGGCTCAAAGTAGCTGCGATTGACGTTACAAGACATGTTGAAGAATAATATCATCCGGGTTAGCTCCAGTCCTTGGACAAGCCCAGTAGTACTGGTATAGAAAAAGAATGTACAAATACGCCTGCGCTAAGACTTTCAAAGTGTTACGAGAAAGATAAAGTGTCCCAAATTATTTACAACTTTGAATCTAAATTATCCTAAAATAATTAAGTTAACAACTTATTTCCTTTCTACCGCATTTTATAGTTCGGTGGAGGTAAAAGATATTTATCTAGTTAAAACTCACCCGAACTATATTGTCACAAAACGCAACGTGACATCGTGAAACATTTAAGAAATGTCTGGGGCATGTACATTAAAGTTACCAAATTTTATGAGATTTGTAAGTTGATACTTACAGGTTACTGTTACAGCTTACAAGATGTTATTGTCCAAGGCTTGGAAGGGAATCAATGTGAACTCATAAACAATGTAACAGAAATTTAAATTACTACACTAGTTATAAAGTAACATGTTCAACACTAAATAAATGAAATATTTTTTATATAGTATGTAGTGAAATTTATAGTACAAAGAATATATAGGAATATTTTAATTAAACGATTTTAAGACCACAAATGTATAATTAGGAGTACATGCGTATTAAAATCACCACTTGAAAACTTGAAATTTATATTTTATAAAGAAACATAAATTGTGGCATATATTTTTCGAAGAAGAAACTAACTCTATAAAGATATAACAATAGAAAAGCACAACCATATACCTTGACATAAATACACACATAGTCATACATAAACAAGTAACAAAATGTGAAACGGAAAAACTGGATTTCGCCTCAGTTATGTATATTAAAGGACGGGATAAATTTACTCCGAAGCGTTCAGAAAAGTAGCCCCTATTCACTTACTAACAGTGGTGGCACATTTCTATATAATTTCAGTTACAATACATACACTTCCACACTATATACATTCATAAATTATACTCCTAGTAGATATAGAATTGTAACAAAAGGCGTGGAAATATAACAATATATACATATGAAGCAATTGCTTAAATTACTGAATCACATTGAAAATTTGTGTGTTAGAAATAATAAGAATAAATAGTACGAAATATTTGTAAACGTAGCAAATTTAGATATTGTTGTGTTTGATAACGAGGGAGTACCATGGATTCAAATCGCTCAGAGTTTGAAAAGACTAATCACAATGGGGTGCTGGCTACAAAATGGACCACTATCGCACTTCCGCCTTTTACGAATGTGTAGACAATGACATAATATATCCGACCAACAAAATTGGACAGTACTCAATCGGGCCAACTCCATTAAAGAAACTATGCATTTATTCCACAAAAAAAAATAATAGAAACGCAAATGGAATCAATTAGTCACTTTCTGTAGTCCCAACTGCAGGCTCCTTCATACACTGAGTTCAAAGATGGGACCGAGGATGCAAACGATTTGGCAAGGTATGGACTCTAAACAGACTCTAAACAGTGGAAGCAAAATCCGACAGTAGCAATCCGACAGTAGCATCTCCTAACATTTTTTAGCAAACAGGTAGGCATAATACGTTACTACCTTCTCAATGTTTTTCGTATACATAATAATCTAACTAGTACAGTGTATGTCAACAAAAATAACTTTACTTGTGCAATGTCAAAATTTGCAGAAGGGTTGGAAAAAATGGATATATGAATGTAATGAGCTCGAATTGAGATAAGAAGATAATGGAAAAAGTAGAAAATTAAAATCTTTGTTTAGAACTAAAAAGCAACAGATAGTTGTATGAACTTACTACTCGGTTGTATGAAGCTTTGATAGCTTCAAATAAATTCAAAAGCTTAGATCATGCCAGTCCCTGTGGACAATATATGTCCCGTTAGGCAGCCGAGAAGAGTTAGGAGACATTTATCCGCTAATTCGAAATCTATTTCCAGCTCTTGTAGATGTTCAAATGCTAACGATGCACAAGAATCCACCGCGCGCTAAGCAGTCAAGACAACAAGTTCAACTGTTATAGATTCCAGATACCTGCACTACAAAGAAGATAACGAGCAATCCATCGTTCGCTAAGTAGTCTAGACGATCGATTTGCAGATATTGAAAATGTCAAACTACACTCACACGAAGAAAGTATTAAGTAACGTGTCGCAGGTCAGTCCACGTAAATGGCAAACTGCAACTTCTATGGTTGACGAGTTGACTCCGTCTGAGTTGATAAAATCACTGCGAAGAAGATAACATGCAATCCATTGCTCACCAAGTAGTCTAGACGATTGATTTGCAGGTCGTGAAAATGTCCAACTTGAAAATATCCAACGAAGTGCAAACAACGTGGCACAGGTCAGTCCAGATAAATAAGTAGTCCAATTGATTCCATTCCCGTTGAAAAAATCACTAACCAATTGATATATAATGTTATGTTAGAGTATGGTTGATTTTTCTAATTTAGGGAACAAAAACAAAGATTTATCATCGAAAATACCTTTACTAATTTCCAAAATATTTTCCATTAAAATCAATACCTTTTGCATTTGTTTAAACCAATTTTCGAAGAACTTTTACCTTGCAATTTACTTTTGATGTGCGGAAATCAAAAGAAGTAATTGGGTATCAAAATAAGATGGTAGATACCTATCAAGTCGATATTTTGAGAGATCAAAATTCACATGTTTGAATCGATGTGTACGAGCTCGCATTATCGTGGTTGAGTACGATCCATCTTTGGCGGTTGGCTTTCCTTATTTTTCAGAAGACTTCCGATAAGCAAACGGGGGTGTACCATTCAGAACTGAACGTTCTTCGTTACGTTAATGGTACGGTTGCACCTTTTACGGTTTTTATGAAAAGCAGGCGACCATTTATTTCAAAATGCTCTGCGCGAACAACTTTTGTTGGATTTGGCTCGTCTTCAAAACGCTATACAATCAACTGACGTTTATTTCCCGGCTCATGCGCGTAGACCCACGATTTGTCACCATAATAAGTCACATAACAATCTTACAGTATCAGTTTACGCACAGGCAGAACGACAACCCATTTTGGGAGAACTTCACGAAATTCGTTGTTGGGCAAATAACGGCTATGAGTGAAATTAGTAAAGCATCGATAAATACTGGTCCCTAATGATGCTCCATCGCCAAAAGTGGAATTAGGTTTATCGATGTAATGTTGTTGAGTTATTCCATGTCGAAATTTGTAAAATCTAATCGCACAAGAAGGTTCACAATTTAATTCCGTTTTGGCCCAGATTAATTATTCGAGTCACTGTAGCCAACCCAAACAGCGCTCTTAGGTACCATCTTAGCTGACAAATGTCTCCAAACTCTTCTCTGCTGCCTAATAGGAGACATACTGTCCATATTGGCTTGCACAAAGTAAGCATTTGAATTTATGAGTACGCACACCATAAAAAATATTACACTTCACAATTGAGACATCAGTTGTCACCTGGCAGCACTAGGGTTGCCAAATTCCAAAATGTAAAAGCAACACTCGTATAAATTATAATATTATGTGATATAGTGTCAAAATAAAGATTTATAATTATTAAAAGCAAATCGCTTTCGTATCATCGGTTACATGCTGCTAGCTGGTAATGGATAGAAGTAAATAAAGCAACATTTTACCCACTATGCTTAACTGTGTCTTAACTGGAACCGACTAAAGTGATTCTCTATTTAAAATAATTGAAAATTTCTTTTAAAACGACGAGCCGCAAATGCATTACACACATAACCTCAGATCACCTAACCCGTTTCTGTGTTACAGAGAGAAAGTTTACATAATATATTTATAAGCATCCTTTGTAAATAAGAAATTCACAGACCATTACACTTTTTTTTCTTCGGTCCCGAATATTCACTATGAATACATACCGATATCTTACAAGAGGATTTTCTCCTGGATGTCTGAATGCCTGAACGTTTCAGTATATTTAGAAGTTTTCGTTTTTTCTCTTGCTACTTTTGCTCTCTTCTATGAACTATGTTACGCATTTGGCACATGAATGGGGTTATTTGTATTTTATTTAGTATGTCGTCCTGCATAAAAATTTAGATATGTATATACAGGTACATAACATTTGATGTGTATATTTCAAATAATATTATATAGAGCACTTTTTATATTGTTTATTCAATCACATAACTGACTACGCTATTAAAATAGTAAAAAACTAGTGTACTTTATAAATCGTCTACCCATCAATTGACCACGGAAAAATTTCCTTGTTCCAGTATTTTGTACGTCGCAGACAACTTTTGAATTCGGCTACGCTCTAATTTTTACAAACCTGAATCCACAGTCCCCTTTTTGTCCACGACTCGGACTGTCCGATTTGTCGCGGCCTTCGGCTGCTATTGATTTACTTTTTGGAAAATATTGAATGAAAGTTTTCATTCAGCTTTTGTTGATCACCTAAAATCAGTCAACTAAACTTGACTGGTGAAAACGCTCTTTATAATGCACTTTATACAGTGCGAGAGAAAGTTTCATGCAGACAAGAGAGAGATAGAGAGGACAGCGTCGCCATTGTCATACTTCTGACATTTATTACCAATTCTTTATCATTAATTTTTGGATTAAAATGTTATTATTATTAGTAACTATTTAACCTTCAAGAACGGGAAAAACTTAATATAGAAAATTAATCTATCTCCAACAAAATACAAATTGTAAAATTTTATTATTGATAAAATTTTGATAAAAACAAATGATTAAATTCGACGCCAGCAATCACGACGTTGCCAACTTGTTATATTATTTTACAACATGAAGAAATTAATGTGGTTATTGTTTCGAATTTTTCTGAATTGCATGGGAGTTTTTCTGAATATATTCTACGTACATATCTGATATAAAAAAACAAATAATTTTATTCAAAAAAAATTTAGATTTTCGAAATAAAAGTACCGCCTAAATAAAACTCAATCAGTTCCAAAGGACAATAATGTAAATTTTTTAGAAAAATTATAATATACTTTTGAAAAATTTAAAGAAAAATTAAAAATTAAAATAAAATCTTTTTTATATAAAACATATAAAAAGTTTTTTATTATATTTTCGAAAATATAAAGAACTATAATATATAATTTTCCTAAAGATATTTTTCGAGAACAATTTATCATGCCTGAATATATATCAACAATGGCCCTTAGTCCCAGGTAGACCTTGAATGGGCAGAGGGTGCGATGAATCTTGCGGTTAGCCTTTAGAATTGGTACTTGGAATCTACGAAGAATATATGAAGGAGGTAAAATTTATAACGTCTGACGTCATCAGTGAGATGAAGAGCATGAACATACAATATTTAGGAATAAGTGAAACATGATGGAACGGATCGGGTGAATGCAAAATTGATGAACATATAGTTTATTATTCTGGTAATGAAGATCGAAAGCACAGTATTGGCGTTGGTATAATTATCAATAAGCAAATCAAATCCTCCTTAATTAGCTGCATGCCTTTGTCATACATGCCTTTGTGCATGCCTTTGTCAGAGTAATTATGTTAAAACTAAGAGGAAATCCATTTAATATAAATGTTATACAAGTCTACGGACCAACGGGTGACAGCAATGACAATGAAATGAATGACTTCTACGGACATATAAATCCTGCACTAAAATACTCTAAGAAAAATGAAGTGACAGCTGTGATTGATGATTTCAATGGAAAAGTGGGTTCAGGACAGGATGATAACACAGTCGGACCATTTGGACTTGGACAAAGAAATCAAAGAGGTGATTAATTCAATTTTGCAAAGAAGAAGAATTAATCATAACAAACGCAATATTTAAGCTTGCGCCACGTCGCCTGTATAGATGGAAATCACCAGCCGACAAACCTTACGAAATGGTCAGAAATCAAATAGATTTTATTTTAATAGAACAAAGATTCTGAAATCTTGTAGTTTCAGTAAAGACATATCCCGGAGCCGATATTGCACAATCCTGTAATGGCCAAACTACGTGTTAGACATAAAAAAATTACACACAAAAATAAAGTCATAAAATATGATTTAACAAAACTAAAAGATCCAGAAACTCGTGGAAAAGCGACGGTGTCAATTAGTAATGAATTTAATTATATAGCACAAGACATCGGTGACGTTGAAGAATTATGGAATGCTTGAAAAAATACATTGATATCAGTAAGAAACCACTTTCTGATCAAATCTGATCGACCTCAAGAAAGCAAACCATGGATGACAGACGTGATACTTGCTATGATGAATGAAAGACGGATGTTAAAATCAAGAGATAATACAGCATACTGTAAACAACATAAAAATATTAAAAAAAAAAAACAAGTCAGGATTCCCAAAGAAACATGGTAAGTGAACAATGTCAAGAAGTAGAATCAACAAACACGATTCCTGTAATTTATATAAAAAATAAAATTTATGTGTGGAATTTATCCAAAAAGAGAGTTTGGCAACATAACTGATAATCTGGGTAATCTGGTTTTGCAAATTGAAGAAAAGTTGGATTGAAATTGTTTTTAAAAATTATTCATGCACTGATATACAGAAAATGCGAAGAAAATATGAGTGAAACTCAATTCGGATTTCGCAATGGATTTGGTACACGTGAATCATTGTTTTCAATTCAAGTTTTGTTTCAATGATGTAGGGATCTGGGCTGTGATGTGCATGCGTGTTTCATCGATTACGCAAAACTTTCGACAAATGTTTTTCCGCGAACCACTTGATCATGTACAACATGGTATAAAAAATTAATGACGAATTTGTAAACAACGTCAGATATGCGGCACCATCCTGATAGCTACAGCTTTTAGTAAACAAGTCCAACATATAGTCCAACATGTAAGCAGTAACTACGGATTACAACTCAATACCAAAAAAAAAAGCGAAATACATGGTAGTTAGTAAAAATTCAATAAACCAAGAAAAACTAACAACAATTAACAATGAAATAATTGAAATGGTACAAAGTTTTACACATCCTGGCTGCTATTTAAATGAATATTGGGATTATTCTCAAGAAATAAAAATTAGAATTGCTGTGTTTTTCAAAATGAAGCATATGTTTTATTGTCATGATATTACAATGGATTTAAAAATGCGAAAATTAAATTGTGTTGCACACTCAACTTTACTATATGGCGCCGAAGGTTAGACTATGTCAGAAAACACAGCACAACGCATTCGTACATTTGAACTATGGCTATTCAGACGTATTTTAAAGATTTTTTGGGTGGATCATATTACGAATGATGAAGTTATTCGAAGTATTGGTCGAGAACCCGACCTATTAAATAAAATAAAACAACGAAAACTGGAATACTTTGGACATGTCATGAGGAATACAAATATCGGCTTCTACAGGTTATGATACAAGGAAAGGTTGAAGGTCGTAGAGGGCAAGGCCGCAGACATATATCCTGACTGGCAAATCTGCGAAAATGGTTTGGAGTCAATTCTACAAAATTGTTTCGAATTGCGGTCAATAAAGTAAAAATTGCCATGATTATAGCCAACGACCGGAACAGATATGGCAACTGAAGAAGAAGATAAAAGATAATATGAAATATAAAATCTATATCTATATATATA
>WYDF02308915.1:0-15103 GCA_009867245.2 Adranes taylori | reverse complement strand
ATATTAAGAGTATTAGTATTTTATAAATTAAATTTTGTGCTTCCTATTATTAATTAAAACAAATGAGCTTCCTATAATTAATTAAAAAAGACACACAGCTCTCAGAGGAAAAAAACAATCGGTAATAAGAAATTTTAAATTATAGGGAATCCCTGTCATTTAGCGATTTGTAAAGGAAATCAAGAATTAATTTAAATCAAATTATAATTAATTCCAAGTAAAATCTTGACTATGTAATTGATAAAATTATCTTCGCTAGTTCGGTATGAAAAATACTGGTGGCCAGTATTCGTTAACAAATGATTCTTTCCTGCTTCTTCACGTAAAATAAATTAAAGAAAATTATACCGCAAGTCTAATTAGCAGAAATAAATTCTAAAAACATAATTCTAAAACAAGTTTGTGATGGTAGGAATGGCTAAATCTGTAAGTAAAATAATTTTAAAATAATTGGGGAATTTATTTGATGAACCTTGAACTCCATGTTTATTAATCTGTTTACACGAAATCATTTACCACAAATATTATTTTATTTTATTATTCTGATGAGGCGTTATTTATTTCGAATGTACAACTAATCATTATTTATTTGTTTGTAACATTAACCAAATCATTATTAATGAAGTTAGTATAAAATTTAATACAGGGCTGAAAAAAGCTAACTATCACTCAGTATTGTGTTTTATTCTAAACAGTGTAGGGAAACTAAGGATTATAACGTCATTCCGTATTAAGTAAATTAAAGTGGGTATTAATGGAATCGCATTTTGTAGTTATTATACGAGGAGATCTTAGTGTAGGAGAGATTCGCTACATACCCCATTAAAAGGATTCTCTCTTGCCAGTCACGTTGGGAGCTAAAAACATCCCCCAAATTTAAACGTGACAATATCAATAATCATTTTTTTTATTCTTTAATTTAATTCTATGAATTAATGAATATTTTACTTCTATAATATGTATTTGCTTTATAACGTTGAATATAAATAAAAGATTTGGATACGAATTGTTTCTGTTATTTCACGTTTTTAAATAAAACTAAAATTGTGAACTGAACTCGAATATTTATCTCCGAAAGAGAAAAACTTTTATACATCTTGCTCTTTTCATAAAATGGCTTGAAAAGAATTTGTAACCCAAAAAAAAAGACAATCAGAAACAATACTATTTACAAACAATTCAGCGAAAACTTTTCGAATAACAAAAATATGCAAACAGTACGAGTTTTCGATAAAAATGAAAACTAGGCAAAGATAAAACTTCGACAACCGAGGGCTACCAAATCTACAACAAATTGTAGCAAGTGCAATACATTTAAATGTGGTAAGAAAGATATACATCGAATATATCCAATACTCAATACAACTGAAGAGGATTTACTAACGGAACTTCCGTGCCAATAGCGTAAACTACTGTCGTATTAGATTCTCGAGATTCTAATGTATAGGTTGGAAATAGTTAAATTCTTAGAGGAAATTACGTTAAACACGTTAGAGGAATTAGTAAATCAACCAATTTTAGGTTAGATTATATCTAATTAGCTCCCGATTTCAATTATTCCATCTTAAAATGTCTAACAGAATTGAATCCATTTCGATGAAAATATAAAAGAGATTCTATAAATAGAACGCTGATACATAGCCAGTTGTTCAACGAAGTACTTGTACCTGCAAGCAAAGTTGGCCATTTTTCGTGTAAGTTCGCTGGACTTAGCCGATAGATCGCTGGCTAAGAAGGTTCTAACTTTTAGAATTTGAAGGAAGATAGAAAATAGATATTTAACTGGAAAGGAAGATATAGTCTAAATTTGTTGAAAAGTAGAAGGACATAACCACGCCTTCTCTCCGAGCAGAGCCAATTGTTTTAATTAGAAGATATATAAGATTTGACCAGCAACGGATGGCTCAATTTTCACATCACACCTTTATATGGATCGATTACGATCATCGGATTGCATGAAGTTAGCACCGATGGATTCTAATTCCCGGAGATGATCCCTAAAAGACCATTAATTAACTACAAACATCCTATAAACAATTCTAAAATTAATTAGTGCGAGACTAGTTATTTACGCTTTCAATTTATTCCCCGAAAATGGGCAAAATTGAAAGTCCAGTGACTTACTAAATGTAATCAATTGCAATCTGACTAAGCCAGATGGCAGAATAATTAAACCAACCTCGCCACTTAGCCGAATAGTGCAAAAATCACGCACAATGCAATGTTTACAAAATTAAATAAACCCCAATATAAACTAAAAACTAAATTCGTTAACCTATATAAACTTATCCAAAACATAAATAGCGACAGTGATGATCCGGCGCTAATGAAAAGTGTGTGAAAAGATTACAGACAACGACTGCAGCAAAGATCAACAAAATGCACAGCATAAGACCACGGAAAAAATGGATATCACCATGCCTACCCAAAATAAATTCGGCATACTTGCTAATGGTACCGAAGACGAACCTAAACAACAGAAAACTAGAACAAACTCAATTCAACTTGAATCAAACCCAATAGAAAAAAGATCAACTGCAATTATTATTAACGAAACGACTAAAGACTACAAAGTGTTACACAAAGCAATATACGGCAAGATTCTGCCTAATTCTTCACCTTTACACCTAAGAATGAAAGAAGAAAAAAATAGTTATTAAAGCAGCACCAATCCTGAACGAGGAAGATATATTAACCAATCTAAAAGAATAACCAAATGAAATATTAGAATGTAAAAAATTAAAGCCAAAATATGGGTAAACAAATGGATCTTCATTCCGTATCAATACTACAAAGACCTAAAATCTGTTAAATGACAAAGGTACCAAAAATATCCGCAACAAAGCAATGTTTTCGATGCCAGAAACATGGACATGCCCTAAGAAACTGCAATAATAAACCAATTTGGGCTAAGTGCAGTGGACAGCACTGGTCCAGTTAATGTGCCGATATTGACCCAAGTAAACTGAAATATGCCAACTGGCTCATGCAACCATAAATCGAACTAAAGAGGATGTCCAACCTACTTGGAGTACATGGAGAAAACTACAAAAAATAAGGTAAGTGATTCCAAACCTCAACACGAATTGAATTTAAGAATGCATGAATTCCGAGCATTAACTCAACCCAATTTAACCTATCCACAGCCAAATCCCTCCCACAAAACCAGATATTATGCCAAAGCATTAACAAAACCTGTATTAGCTGCTCCAACAAGCAGCAATGCTTCTGCAGAAGACTTCTCCGAACAAATAACGGAAATCAATAAATTTAATTCACTTTGAAACATAAAAAAGATGGTAGCAATGCTCAGAGGACTAAATAACAAGTTTACGGTAACAACAGACACGCTGCAGTGTGTACTGACTCATATTACAAGAAATAACAGCCAACTATGGCCTAATACAAGGTCAAATATCGTTAATATTATATCATGTAACGCACAAGGCATCCATAATAAAGCAAGTAATTTTAAACACCACATAAAACCAACAACTATGATATAATTTGCGTACAAGAGACAAAGTTAGGCAAAATACCACCACCAAAGCTACAAAACTACTCATCACTCATAAAATAACAACTCAAATTCAAGAGGACTCATCACATACGTCCACAACAAAATACTGGAAACAATTGCATCAATCAACGACATGACACAAATGCGAAGCATTGTCCATCATATTAAAAGATACAACAATAACCAAGTTTTATAACAAGTACTCAAAACCGCTAAAAATTAGTACACTCGACAACTTACTGAACCTGAGCAAAAAAAAAATCTGTTAATAGGAAACATCAATGCCAAACATAGAACATGGTCTTACAACAGGAACAACTCTAATAACACATAAATTGTGAATTACATAAACAAAGCAGCCCTCGAAATGAGTCACCCCACAACTTCATTCACCCACTATCCAAATAACCGCACATCACCAACATTAATTGGTTTTGTTATATATAACAAACTAAACGTAACTAACACCAGGGCAATTAATGCTTTGCCGTCAGACCACCTGCCTATAGCAACAAAACTTAAATTAAGCTAAAAATGGACTTAGCAGAAGTAAATGCAAAATTCATCCACAAAACAAGCTGGAGCAAATTCAAATTAGAATTAAATAAAAACTTTAAAATAAAAGAAGAATTAAACACAGCGAACGAAATCAATAACTTCGCAATCAAGTTAACCGATCACATATGGTAGATCAAGTATATGGTAGATCAACCCAAAAAAAGCAAATCCAAAACAAATATACTGATGCTACCTCAAGACTTATTAGACTTAATCAAATTCAGAAATAGAAAAAGAGGTTACCTACAAAAGTATTTTCCAGAGAAGAGAAGCATGAAGTCCGGGAATTGACAAAGAAATTGCACAAAGAATAAAACCCATCAAAATAAACAACTGGGGAGCTAACTTAAAATCAATAATAGGCAAAAGCAACAAAATCTGGACAACAATAAGAACCTTAAAAAATAGCAAGACGGAACGGAAAATGCCAATAAGGACCAAATGGTCTAATATTCACTGTAGAAGAAAAGGTAAACGAAATAGCACAAGAATTCTACAAAATACAGAACGAAAAAATTTCTATCAGACATACAAATAGAGAAGATGTGAAAAACAAAACATCAATATTCAAGTCAGAAAACAGCCATAGTAAAAGTCCAGTTGAAAAACTAACAACAATAAGAGAAATTTGCCATACAATAAAAAACTTACAAACTAATAAATCACCAGGAACCAACCAAGTAAGCAATAAAATGTAAAAAAGAATCTCACTCCTCCTATAACAAAACATCTGTCATATATATCTTGTCTTAAGCAGCAAATCTTACGAGACACATGGAAAAAAGCCAAAGTCATCCTCATAGGGAAAGCGGACAAGGACCCGCCGTTGGCGGCGAGCTACAGACCCATAAGCCAGTTGCCAGTGATGGGAAAATATTTGAAAAAATTATTCATACTCGCCTAAAAAAGCACAATGAAGCAGAAAAGTTCATACAGAAACAGTAGTTTGGTACACTTCAATTAGCAAATGAAGTAAACAAAATTTTAATAAACTTCAACCAAAGGAAAACACCAACATTGCAGCCGTAGATATAGAAATAGCCTTTGACACGGTCTGATATGCAGTCCTTTTCTACAAACTAATAACACAAAATATTCATTCGCACATAATAAAAATCATAAATTCGTACATGCAAAACAGGAGTTTTCATGTATCTATAAACAGTATCAACTCTAAATCAAACACCATTCTAACGGGACTATCTCAAGGAGGAAACTTATCTCGAACCTTACTTTTATACTACCTAGCAGTTTTATCTACGCACCCAAGAACTCAAATAGCCTTATTTGCGGACGACACAGCTGTATATTATGAATCCTGGTCACATCACATAGCAGCAAACCATTAACAAGAACAATTAGTAATAAACAGTTACATGGACAAATGGAAACTAAAACTAAACGCCAACAAATCACAAACTATAATTTTCAATCGAAGGAAGCACCCACCAATTAAAAATTCAATTCAACTTCAAGGCACAATTGTTTTAAAATAAACTCGTGGTCACGCTCGACAAAAAGTTAACTTTTGCAACATTTTACGTAAACAAACAACAAAGCACAAGGAGCGTTGACTATCGCATATCCACTCATAACCAGATTCAGTCCAATCAGCAAAAAGCTTAAGCTCAGAGTATACACAGCTTGCATAAAGTCAATCTTGACATATGCAGCCCCAGTATGCAGCAGGGTGGTAGAATCAAATATCAACAAACTATAAACTGTACAAAACAAAGCGCTTAGGTTAATCCTAAATTTACACAGACACAAAATTACTACATGAAGACTCCAGTATAATAACTATCAAACAAGAAATAAAACTTCTATCAGTAACTTTCCTAAACCAAAACACAAAACATTCTAAGCATAAAAAATCCTGAAATCCTAAAAGTTATCAAATCCAAGCACAAACTCCTAAATAATGCACTTTTAAGTTAACTATTTTGTTGAGGGTTGAACACACTGTTTTGTTACTATGCAACCAAGACCAAAGCCAACAAGTACCTCAGCCAGAAAATCCGAAAGCAGAAAAACCAAGATCCAGCAAAAGCCGCAGGACATAAAAATCATTAAGAAAAACGAAAGTTGAAAACACGAAAATTCTAGTAAACGTGCATAATTCCTTACTCAGTTAATTATTTTCCTTATATTGTTTTTCTTTTAGCAATGTTGAATAATGCATTTAGTCAGATTTCGATCTTGTTTTTCGTGCTTAAAGTATTTGATCAACAGAGGGACTAATCTGCATGTTGTTTTATACCGCCCTAATATAGTATCGTTATCGGTATTGTACCATCTCTCTAGTGGTGTCAAAGGTGATCTACCTGTGTTTCAGCTAGCTCAGGGTGCACCTGCTTAGGTATATAATTTCTCTATCACCTATGTCGGATGTACTTTTCATTACGGCTCACTACTAAATGCGTTTTCAATGCCAAAGACGACCAAAGCGAATACCTTTCTAGTCCTCCAAAAGCGGCTGCTGCTTCCGATAATATATGTCTAGAGCTTGCTCTGTCTAAGGGAACAGCTCATGGATTATAGCAATAAATGTCTTTAGAGTCTTTTTAGTAAGCTTTCTTAATCAGTTCCTTCCGTATCAATTTATAACCATTTTACCAGTGGTGGCTGTTGACTCCCATAATTAATTGCTTTCTTTGGTTTTCTCGGTTTCTGCTTACAATTTGGGTTGTTCCTTTTGTATCGCAAGACTTTCGTTCCTTTTTTATCAAAGCAAGCTAGAATATTCTCCTTAGTTTCTGGTATTTCTCCCTAGGCTTGGTGTCTACAAATCTATTGCTTTATGTAAAGCTGCTTTAGTAGCAGATGCTTTTTGAGGAATACCACCATCATTCTAAGCGGTAACTTGTTACTGGTTTTACAGAACTTTATATGGTTTTACAGAACTTTATACACTTAATCAAAGCAAGATCGTAATTGTCGATGTTGACTTGAAATAAATGAACCTTGGTTGAATAATACGTGAATGAAGGTCGAACTGAGCATTGGCATATGTAGAACTTTATCGGTGCGCTGTTGTGGTAGGATTTTTGTAGATATGCGCGCAGGTGTAGGAATGCATGAAACGTTGTGATAATAGGCTTTTTGTTGATGGATACCGAAGATCTTGAGTTTTTATTGATGGTTTGCGACGACAAGATCTTGTACTGATGTATACTGATGTGGAAATTAATTGATAAGTGGTGATGACGGAATGGATTGAAACTCTACTCGCTATCGCCGAAGTAGTACCTAAAAGAGTGCCGGTGGTGGTCTTCTAATGTTGCTGGATACAGCCATCCCTTACCAGGGGTCGGTGGGTGGTATGGGGGACCCTGCTGCTGACGTCCTCTCTTCTTGCTCGCAGGCCACTGCGTTGGCTCGGGAGAGTTTGAGATAAGACGTGGAGTTCGAGGACGACGTTCGTAATTGATGACCACTGAAGCCTGTCCTGGATCATTCTTATGGCTTTCGTGTACCCGATACTTCCTGGCGAGATTCTTCTTTTATCGTCGGCCCCGTCGTCTTCGCATCAGGACGCGGTCAATGGCAAATAATAAAATGAGAATAAGAGCAAAAGAAAATGATAATTATTTGGGAATCTAGAGATTCAGCAGAAGATGTGTCGTCGGATACTTTTTTGTTTCGTAGAAGTTACGTAGAAGTTGAATTTTATTTTTGTAGAATTTTATTTTTAATTATTTTATTCGTAGATTTAATATGTTGTTTGAATATTTGAAATTTTACTCTAGCAGTGTAAGATCACATCAATACTGGCTGAGGTCATTTCTCGCTGACCAAAAGGAATTGACTAGGTCTTATTTCAGAATTAAAGCTTTGGACTAGCGCGATTGGGTTCTCACAACCATCCAAAGACAACAACTCAAAAATTGCGTTTGTGGATCACTGGCCTGGATGGCTCCTTTTTGGGCGTATTTTCTGGGAAGGAATCTGCTCCTGATGGATCCGTTGAGCTGTGGCGTATTTCCTAAGCTGATGGCTTCCGACGGCGTCTGCCGCAAAAAACGCGGAGTTTGAAAGAAGCCTCTGCTACAAAATTTTTAAGAAGGTTATACATCCGGCTAATCACAAGTTTCTTCCTGATACGTTAAATTAAGGATCAAAATTGCATTATTTCATTGACGGTTATCTAGTGAAATGCAAGTAGTGGTGATTTCTCAACAGCGGTGGAAATAGTTGCTTAATGCGGTCAAAATCTCAAAGTATCGTACAGAAAATGTCTCCTTCAAAAATACGTTAAACTAATATCCACTCAGATTTGTTGAAAGCCAAAAGGGTAAAAAGCTTACCCGTCATTCAAAAAAGTAGTGGGTCAAATACTAGAAGTGAAACAAATATTCTTCGACAAAGAAAACCGTTATTTTAAAATAAAAAAAAAACTTGCCATCGTAGAAGAAATACTTAAACTCGTAAATTTTAAAATATATGACAATGCACCTGCAGTAGATGAAAGTATACCGCTCACTGTCGGCTTTAACACACAAAGCTTTGACGAGACATGCTGCCTGATATGTGTATACTTACTCGTTGCGGCAAAATCTGTTTGATCTTCAGTTGTATAGGTTTGTCGGAAGCTGTGATCTCCTTACCGACTTTCTTATGGTTTTTATGTAGACGTATCAAGATTATATGTGTATATTGAATAATTTATATATTTTTTTATTTAACTAATTTATTATGATTAGTTAATTGGTTGTATATTAGATTATATTTAATTGCATATTATATTTCTTTAATGAATTAGATTAGTCAATTTGCATCTATTGTTAGAGGATTTCTCATTTACTTTATGATTTATTAAGGAATTGCTTATTGCGATTATTAATTAATTGAATTAATGAGAATCCTATATCAAACTTACAATACAGTTTTAATAGTACAAATCGGTCTGATGTATCATAACTGAGTCTTCTTTTACTAGATGTCTAGTATCTACTAAGCCATCCATGGCTTGAGTTCAATGAAATTTATACAATATAACTAATTGTGGTAATTTCATCATGATAACTAGATATATTTGATTAAATTGTATAGCTAAATGAGTGACACTAGTAATCGATTGCAACTCTTTTGTAATCAATACTCCTGCAAACGAAACCTGGTTAAAACTCTAGTAGTAATCTAGAAGAAAATTTTACCTCTTCATGAGAGTTTATCCAAGTGGAGAAATGAGATCTAAATAAGATATATAACCAATAGATATTTGGATACCCTATAAACTAGATAGGAAATAAAACTTCCTCAGTCATTCTATTGTTGAAAAACTTTTTTCTGACATTTTTTCTTAGCTCCGAATAGTCTTGACATAAAGAAAAATGAAACAACATAGTTCTAAAGCTATGTCTTATCTTGCCGGCGCAGGCTTACAAATTACATTGAAAAAACATTAAAGGCAAGAACGAAAACAATTTTTTAGACAACTAATATGTTTGCAATTGTACCATGTATTTTTGTTCAACAAGGCTCGTTGTGTACGTATATCCTAAAAAGATGATGTCAACTATATTATCTCGTTCTCTCCCTCTTTACGATTTTCAATTTCTTCGTTTTTATTTTAGAAATTGTATTCTGTTCAGTAGCGTCAATTACTTTACGACATATTAAAATCAGAATAAAAAATATATACTAGTAACATTTTAGAGCTATAAATAATCATAACGAACAATAGTCGATAAAGAAAATCGAATTAGTTAATTATTTAGCTTATGTTAAGAACTAGTTAAAAACATTTATTGAACTTCTAAAGTATTCTATAAGTTCAGACATCTTTTAGAAGCTTATTTCCAAAGTGTCGTGCAAATTCGTCAGTTAGTTTACGTTTGAGAGTAGTAGAAAGAAAACAATTTGTCAATTTTTGATTAAAAATGTTTGCTGCCTTGAGAAGTTGTCATATGATCATGGTTGATGTTGAACCTCCTGGGCCAATCAAAAACTGTTTGGAGGGACCGGGTATGGTTAACTCACGCGTTGTAAGCCACAGCGGCTGTAACAGAAAACTAAACGAACGCGTGAATTAACTTATCAGTGTCGAATGATAACGTGAGCAATACCTCCCTCCCTACTTCACTTCAGTCAGCTCCGAAATGTCGTGAGAGAATCACGTACGTTTGTTTCTTATTAACATCAAAAGCTAACAAGTGCTAGTTGACTCGTCTGTATTCCGCTAAAATAAGTACTCCCAATTATCAACAGCCGTATTACTATATGTACACTTTCCTAATTCAATTCATAAATTTGAAAACAATTCGCAATGGCACAATCTTATAGTCCATAATCGCACTTTTCACAATATATTCGTCCACCATAAGTAAAATATCTCTTCGCAACAACATTGCTCTCTCACATACAATTTTGTCAAATTGGTATAACTTTGTAGAAATCATAAATCGGATATCATAACGAAAACAATATATATAATCATCTATAATTTGTACTTAATGGGTGTTCAAAATATTTCTAATTTCCACATAATAGACGGGTTACTTCTCCTTTTTTTCTCCTCTTTTTGTCAACAAAAAGCTCCACCCTATCATTTATCTTGACCATGTGCTCAATGGAATACACGAATACACGATGTGAACTTTCCAACTCAAAATACAAATCAACCTTTCGTCCGTCACCTTGTGTGATTCACGAAATACTCCCAACTTAAATTTTCACTACAAATCTTACAACCATTCTCCGAATTCTCACAATTTCTAAATCCCAAATTGTCACAAATTAATTTGCTCAACTTCATATTTTTTAGAATAAATCCTATAAATTTCTCCTGCATCCCCATAAAATCCTTATCAATTTAGTTCCCTTACATATATCCCCCTTTAATCGAAATATCCCCCACACATAAATTTTGAAAAAGGATTATCTCCTCCAGAATACTCTAGATCTTAAGATATCTATAAGATTTTCAGCACATTCTATAAATGCGACCTACTTCTGATTCTACTGTTCACAACTCACCATCCTTAATAAAATTATAAAGTGAAGGTCTATATAGGTATTATCTATATAGGTATTAAGCAGTACCTACTTCAGCGTTACTAGATCTCTAAACCCGTGTATGTGTCTGCTTAAATTAATTAAAGGAGGATTAGCGGCTGAAGGTAACTAACCTCAGCGAAAATTGCTCTAAAGTTCTGTGTAAAAAATTCAAATAAATTTGAAGATCGAACCATCGGGTACAAACCAGGTCAGGTGCCGGAGTAAAAAAAAATGCTCAACAGCTTCCTTATGCACTGTAGAAGACGTCCATAGCTATGTAAAGATGTAAATCTGGAAAAGATGACAGTTTTCAGTGATAGTCTTCTACTTAGAGCTCCATGATGTTCCAATTTTCCTTTTTTTTTCCACGAGCAACCAGGCTTGCGGCAGACTGATGCTACTCCTTTAAATCCACTCAAGAATGATGCATCTTACACCAAATTCCAGCAAAATCTTACAGGAAGTTAGCCGATGATTAGGTGATATGAAGGAGGCTAAAAATTTTATACGAGAAATTTCATGTTGTTACTAACGTAATGGAACCACATTTTTATTATTTTCCATTTTTCTAGCAAATTTCTTATTGGTTATGTGAAACATACTCTTTTTAGGCCATCCTGAACTGAATTTCTAGTGAACTAACACTGATTCCATAATTATTGAAATATTTATTGATGCTTTAACTACCCATAAACTACAATATGGCGTAGAGAAGTTCTTTCTAAGGCCTTTGAGAACCGTAAGGTACCCTTGTTGGTAACTCTTTCATTATATACTATCTTTGGCGTTACAAAACCGCAACGAATGTGCCTTTCTTGAACCAACGTAACGTTATCTGTCCTAATGCCTAACGTATTAAATCTATATAGGCTTAATGTAGAAGCTCTTTTTCTCTTATCTTTAACTTACATAACTAGTAGATTTTATTATGAATTTAATTTCGTACATCATAAGCGCCCTCTGACGCCAGTCTATTCTAAACTATAATAACCGTCTCTCTAATTCGATGTCACATCATTTCCTTCACGGTAATTATTCACATTGTGACTTACCTACTTTTGATTTCACTAACAAAACATGTTGTTTAAGTCAATTTGTGCTGCTTTTTTGGATTTATTTGTAGTATACCGTATGTTATTTATATTTCTTAGTTCTTTTTATAAACATGTCTGTATGTTTTAGAACTATGGATATGAGCTACTTAGATACATTTATTTACAGTAAATGTAAATTCCTAGAAGTCTTTCAGCTAATGCAAATATTTCAAAGATTTTTTTCTATACAAATTGTTCCCTCTAACTTCCTGCTACTCTAACTATATGGTAAGTTTTCTAATCTATTTTCTATTTTCGGCTAAGTTTATATTTTTCATTATTATCTGAGTAAAAAGGGCTAACCATTATACGTTACCCTTAGTAATCTTCTATGTTAGGTTAAGTTATTATTTTCTTATTTAATTCTTATCTCCTTAAAAAAACATTCGGTATCCTAAGTTAAGCTAATATTTCTCATATCTATTTAATTCGTTACTATTTTATTCATAAGTTGCCCGTTATAAGGCTTAGCTAATTTTACTATTCTCTCTTCACTGCGTTTCAATTTTATTCTTAAGTTACCCGTTATAATGTAATGGACTATAGTTGTGTGGTCTATAACACAACTATGGTCCCAGATTCAAGAAATAAAAAAGTATATGTAGAAGCTACATACGTATTAACAAAAGTCAGTAATACAAGTTTTTGGTTTTTCTGCATAGAAATTCAGCAAAAGGAAAAACGTTGAAAAAGTATATCTTAAATGAATGTTGCAACAAAATCTCCAAAAAATAGTATATTTTTGGACCATAGTTGTGTCAACTTATGGTGGTTATAAAAAATAAAATATATTTTTTACCCCAAAATATGTCTTTTATTCTCATCAAACAACCCTCGTATCATCTGGTACTATGTATTACTGACAAGAAATCTTGACATTTTAGAAATATTCAATTTTCAGAAACACTCGTGCCGAAACTTGAACAATATTTCATTGTTAAAATTTTAACTGCGTAAAGATTTATATACCTAATTTTATTTAAGGTTAATCGTTATTTTAGTAAATTCTTTTCTGCTTTTGTAATTTATTTAGCCGAACTGTATTATATTACACCAACTTTCTAGTTGCTCATAAATTTCTTAACAACGCACCTTTGAATCTGATAAAATAAATGAGTTACATTCGGGTGCCATTCAATTTTTTTTATCACTCTATTTCTTTTTTCTTTTTCTACGTTCTTGTAATATCTCGGATTGCTCTTTTGTTTTTTTATATTCGTCTGGCGTATTTTTTTTTATTTTATTCTTTCATGGATTTTTTTGTGCAGAAAAGCTAATCCAAGTTCATCCTCTAGAACAAATAGAGGTTGCTGTAAACCTACATGAGTAATCTCTATTCAATTGTGAAAACTAAATTGTAGTAACATAAAGATGTAAAAGTTTCCTCTCGTTTAAATGATACATAGTATTTAAATATAGTATTTAAGTACATAAATAGTAATTGCATAAAACAAAAATTTGTGGATGTTTTTACCACCCCAACTTTCATAAACTGCAAAAACTGAACTGAAATACTGAATTGAACTTTCATAAACTGAAATATTGCAACCTCTACCCAAGTTTTGTGAGTTTCCGAACAAACATTAGAAAGAAAAAGGAATATACAAAATGAAAATACAAGTTATGAAGCTGCATGGGAATTGGATCTCTTCGTTACAAATAATAATGGGAATTTGTACTGTGTTGAGTGCATGCAAATAATTTCTACTTGTAAAGAGAACAAGGTTAAAAGACACAACACAACTTCACATTGTTATCGGTTGAACAGACTAAAACGAAAAAGGGATAAATGAATAGAACAATAAATAATTAATTAATACTTCGAAATCTATCAGCATAAGATATTATGTTAATGTAAGACAGATAAAGTCTATATGTCCGACTTTCCTTCGTGATTTAAATAAATAAATAAATCGTTATTGGCATATACTATTCCATACATTTTTTGACAAAAAATTACAAAATAACAAAATAAAAGAAAAAATAAAATAATATAAAGAAAAATAGAAAATTAAACAATTCATTCCAAACAAATACTTCCTGTTACACAAAAAATTAACAAAACAAAAGAAAAACGGAAGAAGAAGAAGATAAGGCTTTAACCCATACCTCTATATCTCCCTTCCGTCTTACACTTACACCCCCCTTCTCCACCCTCCCCTTTCTCTACCACCGTTTGCTCATATTCTGGCACTCAGTCTTGCTATATCTCCTCCACAGCCCTAACCCTTCTCCTCACTTTTTCCCCTTCATCTTATATATATATATTAAAGTAAAATTTAAAACTCCTTGAATGCATAATTTAGCTATATCACAATAGCCCATATATGTTGCACCGAATAAATCACATTATTCTGATTTGTGTGAACGTAATTTTAATTGCAAAATTGAAAAATGTTACTATCATACGACAAGATCTTGTTTCGCCGTTTCGCGGTTTCGCGGCTCATTAGGCATGAGTGTGTAACTATATATAATATGTAAGTATACATGCCACAATTTCTTGTACTTTGTATGAAATATAAAACTTGAACACGGGAACACGGTGGTTGAACACGGTAACATTTTTCAATTTTGCAATCAATTTAAGTTCTCAGAAATTAGAATAATGAGATTTATTCGGTGTGAATATATGTAAGCTATTGTGATATAGCTAAATATTGTACTTTTATTCGGCGATATATATATATATATATAATTTTAATGGCTATATATATATATATATATATATATATCTTATATATGTGAAAAACTTCGTAAGCACTATTATATATCATTTATTTTGTGACTCGAGTTTCGGACGTGGGTCCATTATCGAACTGACTGTTGTTATGGTCGAGTTGTGTCGAAACGAAACGACATTTTACGATGTCTTTCACATATATAAAATATTTTTAATGGCGCACGTAACAAAGATAATACATTATATATA
>WYDF02308904.1:0-13776 GCA_009867245.2 Adranes taylori | reverse complement strand
CAGTTTATTTGTAAGTAACTTCATCCGTACCATTCACAACTAAACATACCCTAACCATCAATAAAAAAGGGTATTTTATTATCTAGGCATTTTACTTGTGTTATTTTAAGTGTGTAACTCTCATAAAAAGATTATTATTATTATTTATTTAAATGTTGATGCAATGCATATTGCGAAGACTATATTTTATTCCAGTACGCATAATACACATTATAAGTAATGCAATAAATTTGTTTGGTGAAATGATGCAATGATGTGAAATGATGCGATGCTATGTTGAAGCAAAATAATTCAGATAAAAGATTCTACAAAATAGCAAATATTTTAGGTAAAACATTTAACAGAAATTATAATAGATGTTCAGAGTATGACTTTTTTTTTCAAATTAACGTCGTACATTTAGTTATATATTTTAAGTGACTGTCAGGGAAGCACTTCTAATCCATTTCTTTATATCAACTACAGTGGTGGGAGGTGTACTATACACTATGTTTTTAATATAGCTCCAAAAAAAGAAATCCATAGGAGTCATTTCTGGGGATCTAGGTGGTCCATTAACTGGCCCACTTCTACGATCCGCTATCAGGAAATGTTCTGTTTAAATAATTTCTTACATTGCGTGAAAAATGTGAGGGAGCACCATCTAATTGCAGCCAAAATGTTTGTCTATTATTTAGAAGAATATTTTCTAAAAGTAGCCATAAGTCTTTTCTCAAAAATCTTATAAATTTTGACCATTTATATTTCCCTTGATACAATAAGGACCGATCGCATGATCACCAACAGTGCCACCATACACATTAAGACTCCACCGATTTTGATGATCAACAGTATGGAATATATGTTTATTTTTCGTCTATGATAATGGAAATTGTGCCGATTTACCATATCATTACTATGGAATGTTGCCTCATCAGTTGTCTCAACATTGTCAAAAAAGTTTTCGTCATTGCTAACTTGCTGAAGGGCGCATAAGCAAATCAATACGCTTTTGATAGTCGTGCCATATAAACTTTGGCGCATTTGAATATGAAATTGATGCTACTTATATTTTCTTATCATCCTGGACACATTAATTCCAGTTTCTCTGATTCCAGTTTCTCTTGCAATTACTTCAAGTAGTAGTATTTTGGTTATCAATAACAGAAACTAGCACCAAAAACTAAATATGATCGGGGTTGTATTTTTCGTAGTTTTTGGTATGCTACACTGCCCGTACCACGAAATGTTCTCAACAACTGATCGAACATTCTTTTATTTGGATGAACTCGTTCAGGATACTTCTCTACATAAAGTATTGAAGCCAGTAAATAATCCCCATAGCATTCACGAACCGATATGACTATATCAATTCCTTCTTCCTGTGAGTATACCAGGCGAACATTGAAAATATTTGTATAAATTGGAAAACTGTAAATACAAACTACAATATGCGTAAATATTAATATTCACGAAATACATTGAATGAGGTTCCTTTTTTGTCACTAGTGAGGGTGAGGTACGTTTCATTTGCATTTCTTTCAATTCCTTACATATGTACGGAATGTATTGCAACTTTTCTACGCCCAAACGCAACAAAGGTTTATGTTTATATTTAATCAGCTGATCGGCATGACGGCCATGTACGATTTGAATTATTGCGCAGCTTACGTACAGTGATGTGGCATTCTTTTTCTATGCACACACGCAACATAATTTTATGTTTACCATAATATTATGTTTCTGCCATTGGTAAAATGTGTCAAGTAAAATATTTAAATGAAAAATGAATGAATTTTCTAATTGTAGTGTCTACTAATGGCACTTAAATAGGAATGTACATAAATGGTACTTGAATGAATAGTACTGATATTGGTACTAATAAATAAACTATTCAATAATTATTAAAACAATATCGAAAAAGCAAAAAAAAAACATTTTGAAAACGATTTTCTTTTATACTTTGACGAAAAGTGTGTCATTTCAAAAATACTTAAATAATCTAAAAACAAATATATTTTGGTATAGGGAACCCTAGTTCAGTTTGAAACCTAACTATAATAGCTATGCAGCAGGCTTATAAAATATAGGATGTTCTATTTAAAATAAGCCGGATATTATAATTTGAATGTTCTAATAATTGAACTAAAATTTGTGAACACCCTGTATAATGATGATTAATAAGCAACCATCATGTACATTAGCGGAATAATCTAGTATTTAGAACTGACAGGCAATTTCTTAGAATTAAAATGTTCGTGAGATACTTAATTATTTTCAGAACTTTACATTTTTAGAAAAGTCGAAACAACTTAGAACACTCTGTGTTTAGGCTGAAACTTTAGCTTATTACTCTATTGAAACTTTAGCTTATTTTTTACGAGCAATTCAAAAATGTGATCACATATGGTATGTTTCATAAGAAAAAACAAAACTTTGATATGCCGCCGTCTTTTTGGAGCAGCCGGTATATTTGCAAATATTTTTTAATTGTAGCCCCTGTCGTCACACATAAGGCCATTATACTGGAATATACATAATATATGTGATTTCGTCACAAAACTCCGTGGCCTCAGTGGTGACTCACCCTGTATACGTTCAACAATACAAAGATGTATACAAAAACTATAAAGATGCTTCTTATTGATAGATATCCTTATGTTTATTTTTTATCTTTGTTAATGCAAACAGGAAACGTGATTAAAGTAAACTTTCAATTAAAGTGGAGTGCGTCTGTAGCTGCCATACTTAATGGTTCGCAAAATGATGAGCACCTAAGCTAAAAAATAAAGTTTATTATAAATACTTATAGTTAAACAATTTAAATCTGTAAATACTTATATAACATTTACAAAAATTAAGTATTTAAATAATCAAACATTTTACTAAGCGTCTAATTTTGATCGTTTGGAAAACGGAATTGATTTTATGAGCATTTTGCTACAGATATTTTGGTGATTTTTATTAAAATCGGTGATAGATCCAAGTTGGCGAAAATATAGCACCTTTAATAATCATTTAAACAAATTTTCAATTATTAATACAGTAGAATATCAATTATCCAAAACAATTGTTAATTGGGGGTGCACGGAAAACCGCCCATTAATGCAGTTGCCTTGAATTTATATTTACAGCTGGCTTAAAGCAGAAACTCCGGAACGTAATATCTCTGAGAGAGAAAACATAAATTTTCCTGTATTTTTACAAGCATTTCAGCATTGGAAGAGGGGGAGAGGCATTGCATAAATTTTGCCCATCAGAAGGTCTAACTTTGCTAAGAATATCGGTAAAGTGGCTCTAAATAAAAGAAAACGAACAAATTGAAACAGGGGATCCAAGGAACAAAAAAATAAAGATAAAAACAAATTACGTGCAATTTACTTACAATTAATGTTGGTACAAGTTTTTTTGATCCAAATATTAGCTTACCTAAAACAAAGAACAATTATTTTAAAAATTGTACACACTTTAACATAAATTGTTTTAAAGGGTCACGCCTAGTCAGTAAAGCGAAATATAAGTGATTTTTGTGATTTTTTTGCACAACCTATCAGACTTAAAACTACGTTGATCTAAGTAATAGAATATATTTTTATAAATACAACAAATTTTTTAATAAAAATATTAAAAATAAAATAAATACATACATCCTCCTGAAGGCCATTTTTTTTTTTTGCGGTGACTACTGCTGCTCAAATCTGGATCATCTGAGATCAAAAATGCAAAAAACTTACTTCTTCTTCTTTCTCGAAACTCATGTTGTTAGGCCTCAGAGTTTTTCAGCCACATTGCATACACCTTCCCGTCGAGAGCGAAACGCCGTACCTTTGGCAATGTTTTTCCTCGCCGGGCTGCTAGTCCCTCCACATTCTGCTTACTCCGTAGCTTTGGGCGGTTCCTAGCTTGTGTTCCTTCTGTTCGTGCTTCCATCACTGCCTTTGGCTTCCTTCCTTCTTCTGTTCTGTTCACATGTCCTTACCAACATGTCACATGTCCTTACCAGCGGAGTTCACATGTCCTTACCATGTCCTTCTTTTATCTATTGTCTCAATAATTGACTTCTAATATAACTAGGTCCTTATATTCGTATTCCTTATGCAATGCCTTCTTGTCCGTCAAGTTACTCTTCGCAAGTACCTCTTTGTACTCCCCTGAAGTCAACTTTGATATTTTTCCAACAGAGTCAGGCTTTCTGTGCCAAACAGTAGGCTGCGAGATTGTCATATATTCTGATTGTCGTATTTTCGGTAATCTCCTTGTTTCCAGCAATCATCCGGCTAAGCTAGTAGTACACTTGATTCACCTTTTGTACCTTGTAGTTCACTTCTCCATCTAGGTTTCCATCCGAAGTGATTATATTTCCAAAGTACTCAAACCTGGTTACCTGTTCCAATTCCTTTCCCTCTAATTGAATATTAATTAACTCTTGCTTCTTTTGTTTAAATATTACCATTTCCTTACTCTTCTTTACATTAAGCCTCATCCCATGATCCTTTACTATACTTACCCATTCAACAACTGCCATTTGCAAATCTTCCTGGTTTTTGCTATGAGTACAATATCATCCGCATATATGAGCGACTGAACATACACAGGTCTCAATCTCAAGTTTCCTACCTTAGACCGTGCTCTCCTTCTCCTACACTGTTGAATAATCTGGTTCATGAGGATAATAAAAAGTACTACCCTTACTACCCCTTATACTTTATTACTATCCATTTCGTTCTACGTCTTACTACCCCTCGTCCTTTCCTATATACACTCCTGATTCCGCTCGTTAGGGCTAATGATAGTCCAGATCCCTTTAATGGTCTCCACAACTGCTAACTTGGTACTGTAACAAAAGTTGCTCGGAGGCCTATGGAAGCTAAACACGCGGAAAAGATATAATCTTTAGTTTGTACTTCCGTTTGTACTTCCTATCTTGTCCATTGGGATTGTCATTTCTTAGTCCATAGGGATCTTGCAAGTTTCCTATGCACTGCTGTTTTTTTGTCATATCCAGTAGACAACATGTTACCACCCAGCTTTGTCATTTATGGTGCAATTTCATCTGCTACTGCTGCCTTTCCTAATCATTTTTTGTCATTGGCCATCTGCACTTCAATACACCTTACTCTCTCTCTCTCTCTCTCTCCAAACCTTCCTCTTCTTCCATGTCATCTTCAGTTAGGTCCTCTTCTTGTTCGTCCCTAATATTTGCTTCATAGTGGTCATGCCATACGGGAAGAACTGAATCTCGTTCCGTCACCATTCTCCCTCTTCCATTTTTAATACTCCTTACTTTCTTTACAAACTTTCCATTCAGATCTTTTATTGTCTGCCAGAACTTTCTTTGGCTTACATAGTAATTTTCTTGTATTTCTCTTCCATAATCTGCACATAGTTTTCCATTTGCTGGCTTAACTGCAACTTCTGAGTCATTTCTTTTCTGCATATTGTCCTGGCTGTCTTCATCTGATTTATCTGATATCCACTACTTCCAAGCAGTTTTCTTCAATTAAGTTTTGCTCTATGCTTCATCATAACGCCCTGGCGTTGGCCAGCAATGTTTCTTTAAATATCTTCTACCGTAGTTCCATTCGAGTGTGTACATCTTCGATTCTTTCTACTTCCTCCTTCTCAGAATGAAGTTCCTTTGTCACCAGCTTCTGATATTTTTTCTTCATTTCTGCATTTTTCAGTTTTGCAATTTTTACTATCCCATAAGGGATTTTCAGTCGTGGTCTCTGTGGTCGAACTTGAAGTTTCATAATAAGGAGTCTATATTCTGTGCTCAGCTCGGCGCTTCTATATACTCTCACATCATTGATCTTATAGTTCTAGTATACGTAAAATAGTCGATCGTACTCCTAACGCCTCTTTTCTCTGATTCAAAAGTGATCTAGTGGATATTATTTTGCGGGAAAAACAAGTTAACAAAACACGGGAAAAACAAGTCATTATCTACACAGAATTCAATCATTTTCTCTCTATTAATATTTATAGTTGAGTCTGCTCCATGCAATTCCATTGTCCCATATCCTCTTTTTGTTTCCTTTCCAGCCTTGGAGTTCGAGCCTCCCATGATCACCACTTGTCCTACTTGAGGTTTAATTTTGTCTACTATTTCTTGAAGTTTGGTGTAGAATAATCCCTTCTCTAACTGCTTTGCATCCTGCGTTGGGGCATACAGTTGAATGAGAGATACTTTTTCTTGGACAATCAAACTTAAAGCTTCGATTTTCGATAAAAATCATGCACGTTTTTACTGTAAAAGAAAATATGCATACAAAAATTCCTTCGTTCAAGCATTAACTTAAAATAACTGAAATAAATGAGAAAAATTGGAAATAAGTCGATAAAGTAGTTTTGACTATACCTTGGTCACTGATTTTTGTAATGCAGTTTCAAAAAGGCGCGATTAGAGTTTCGAGAAGTGTTATTGTCTTGAAGAGGTTGTCCGGAGAGACACTTGGAGACAACCAAGAGGTTGTAGAAACCAAAATTTCCAGTTGATGTTGCTGACAAATCATTTTTTCTTCTTGGGTGGCTTGTAGCGCACAGCTGTGGACTGCATTCCCTGCGGACGCATATAGTTTGGCGTTTGGGCCACTGTGTATCCCCTTGTCTCAAACATTTATAATAAAGCAACGGAACCTTTATTAAAGACGCATGTAACGCGTTTTACTAATAATTACTGTTTGTTAATGTCCTGGTATATTGGTTTAATAGCATTTAAAACATCTACAGGTAGAGCCTTGTATTGCAATGATTTTTATAAGAGGTAAGCCCTGCTCACGGATGCGAGGCGTACCATACTCCAGTTTGGCATTTGTTATGTTGCGGATGTTTGTACGTTGAGCTGTAATGTTAATATGCGTTTCACAATTTGTGTGCTGTGTCACAAAGTTTCTGCCTTTACAATGAAAGAGTTATCACATAAGGAACAGAATTTGTAAAACCGGTAAAGTTTTAATGTCGCTATTATCTATGTGATCCGTATACTTAATATGAGAATTAATTTATGAACGTTTAAACATTTCGGTGGTGGCGTCAATTTCTATTTTCTTGAATGATCTCTTGTGCTTTCTGATCTCGAAACCGAAAAGTACTCTCTTTTTTCGCATTGCCTATTACGTTATATTTGTTACTATCATGTAAGAATAAGCTCCTGATTGGTTAATGTCAACAACACATACTTGCATGAAAAGAATAACGGGTCCCACGCGCCATTGCCGTATTTACCTGCTCCTGACGGTGGAGCAGATCGTGCTTTCAACGCCTGTTACCCCGTCAATTTTAGTCAACTTCGAGTTTTCAGAATATATTTCTCAAATAGTACTTACAGAAAACTTCACAACTGTAAAATCGATTTTATGAAATTCCTAACTAGGCATAACCGCTTAATTATAAAATATAATAATTCATGTAATATTTACAATGTGGCCTGGTAGGCAAGTCTGCTTTGGTAGATCCGGCTTCGGCAAGAACTGCTTCAGAATTATGTGCTAGGATTAAATGGTGGTTCTATCTTTAGTCACTTTTTAATAATTTTACCTTTCCTCAAACTTTTTCATTTACTTTTCTTTACGATTTTATTATTATGATAGACAAAAAAGTAAAATAATAGCTGAAATACTAAGCGTGCCTAATAGGTGCCATCCTAAATATTTGTTGTCAGGTACGGCACGTCAGGCAAGTTTTTTTTTTCTGGGATGGCAAACGCAAAATTTTATTCACCTTCGGACAGTATAAGAATGCGTTGAATACATTCTGAACATACATATGGTAAGAATGGATTCAACCATACATATGGTTGAATCAAGTTGAACAGTGTAAGCAACTATAGAAGATGAGATTTAGAAGCAACGATAGAAGATATTTTATTCATTTTCTATTAATTACATTAAGTTCAAAATTAATATTTAGGTATTTAACTATCACGGAGATATTTCGTCAATTAAAATCAAAACAATACCTAAAGAATGAAATATAATTAAGTTATACTAGGTCAATAGCATTTGCATATTATATAAACGTGACATATAAGACTAGATTTCAACAAGAAAAGTACAACGGAGTACGTTTTTATTGATCTAAAAGAATCAATAAAAACGATAACCAAAGTTATGAATTCCTTTAGACGAAAAAGAGAACTTGTAGGAAAGTTAGTGCGTCGATATTTAAAGTTAACGATGAAGTGTACCGCGACTCAATGCTCTAGATAAACAGTTGATGTAGTTCACTACTAAACAGTCTAACATGACAACTTCTAAAAATTTAATTTTTCTACAATCAGAGACATGATTTTGAATGATAATGAAGCAGATGAAGACACAATAGTTGTTACTGCCTGGCAAATACCAACAACAGACAAGTTATAACCAAAGACGAATAAAAAATATAAAGATTTAACTCAAGGAAACGAAAATTTTTAGAATTATGATTCCATTCCATATGTCTTTAATAGACCTAGTTAAAGTCTTTTATAACTTGTTTAATATCCAAACTATTGTCGGTAGCCTCACTCGATGCAACTTCTCGTTGTCGTTCAATCGGGAATGGTGGAAGCAAATGATCTATTACACTTCCAAAGGTGTTTTGAACGTCGTAATGATAAAACATCTTTAGATTCACTGTAAGAACTTTTAGAAGCAGTACTTTTAGAAGTGGTACTTCTATAAGCAGTACTTGGACGAACAAACTCTTAAAGAGAAGTAATGATCGTTACCGAATCTTCTCCTTTCTATGCATTTCCATTGTAATACCAAATGATGTCTAGACGGTTTTTGAGGAATTTTATTCATGTCGAAATAGGTTTTATTTATGTCTAGACTGTTGACCTCGAAATTGTTGGCTCTCCAGGTATCGTTATTATGTTTCCACTAATGTCTAAAACGACAGTTATCAACGGGACCGAAAAACGAATGTCATTAAATACATGAGGGCTCCATCCGACCCGCGAGGAGTTTCAATCCGGTCCGCGAAGGATTGAATCGAAACCTATCGCAATTGTACAAAAAGTCAAAAGTAATTTAGTTTTATACCAAGTTTTATGACTTATAAAATTAGTTTCTATTTTTGAATCAAGCTAGACTAGTTAGGTGAGCGACAGCCTTAACTCACCACCATTTTGTCTACCGCGCTAACTAAACGAAGTGTTAGCCGTATGAGTTCGTTGCTTGCGTGATGCTTGCGATGTTGCTTGCGTGTATTCAAACTATTCTGTGATCATGATTTGTTCTGTGCGTATTCGCTTGTACATTTTAAAATATGCCGGAAGATCAATTTCAAGACAGTTGGACGGCAGAATATTTCTGAGTATTGGTTTGTCCGTGTGTTTGTTGTTCAAAGAATCAGTTACTTGAAGAGACACTTTACTTCGAAGCATGCGGATCACCAAAATATTATTGGGCTAACACGGAAAGATAAAATGGAAAAGTTGAAGAAAAACCTGAACAATCAGCAACACATTTTTTCCAAGCTAAATACTCAGCGCAAGTATGATTATATGTCCTGCAAGTTGCAAGTATAATACGTCCTGAAAAGAAGACAGACTTTGGAATTATTTCTTTGTCAAGATACACTGTTGAGACGTGTCATAAATTAAAAACATTTTCGATTGCATGGGATGAAAGTAGATACTTCAGATACCTCACAACTCGCAATATTTACTCAAGGGGTAGACATAGATTTCAATATCACAGAAGAATTGTTGGTTTTTTAACCATTAAAAGCTGCAACTACTGGAGAAGGTATAAAGCTATGTCCACACCCGTGCGCTTTCCCTTTACTCTTCCCTTTTAACATGTGGCAAGGAGTGACGAACGCGAGGAATGCGCTATTGCTTACCTCTTACGAGTTGAATGATTTCATTTTTCGTGATGCATGTCACAGTACATGTACATCCAACACAATTGGACTTTCTGTGCACGTCACATGAATAATGATTTATTTTGGTACACGAATGATTAGTATTCATTTTTCTAATTATATTTTCTTACCAATATGTATTGAGCATAATAATAATAAAAAACAGTTATTTGTTTATGAGAATTGCTTTATAGTTTTCCAAAATATGTTCCATGATGATCTATATAATTTTGCATGCGTTCGAACCATTTGTCAAAGCATTTTTCTATTCCGCCTGAGATATTTCGAAAACATGGGTTTTCAACGCATCAACGGCTTTTCCTGCTGAAGAAAATCGTTGTCCACCCAATTTATATTTGACGTTTGGAAACAAAAAGAAGTCAATGCCGATGTGTGACAGCTGGCATTGTTATTATGAAGAATGATCCGACGGGGCTTGTTCGTTTTCCTTATTTCACCGAAGACTTCACCGATAAACAAATTGTTGTGTACCACTCAGAGTAGACCGTTTTACTTTCCTCTAAAGGCATTGTTGCAACATGATCAGTTTTTCTGACAAAACAAACGACCATTTATGTCGAAGTGCTTCGTGCGCGAACTATTACGGTCGGATTTGATTCATTTTGAAACACCCATACATTCGACTGCCGTATAGTTTCCAGCTCATACTCATAAATCCATGATTCGTCACCTGCTACAATATTACATACGTTTTCTGAAGCACAATTCTTGAATTTCTTGAGCATTAGTTAGCACCAATAGACACGAGCATCTTTTTGAGTTTTTGTCAAATCATGCGGGATCCAACGAAGGACAAATCGTTTTGACCGCTAAATATTCATGTAATATTTTACATTTGGAAGTCTAACTTATGCCTAAGGTTGTCCCAATCTCACAGTGTGACATACTGATCTGGCGTTATCAGAATTTACACATCATCAATGTTTTCTGGCACAACAGCTGATTTTGGTTGACCTTCTTTCGGTTCATCCATGCGCTTACGACGACCACGCTCAAACTACTTATACCAGCGCTTTACAATGGGACTTCATCGACAAAAGTCGAAATAAGTTGATCGAAGCACTTTTGTCTTGATAATCCAGGCCGAAAGTCGTAATAAATTCGAAAGCCATTTTTTCGTTTAGATTTGTTTTCAAGACACTGTAAACAACACAAATCGCGCGCTAAAATAAAAAAAAAATGTTCTTATGAGGATTATGTTAAAAAGAGTCAAACTATCTAATGGAAATGTCATATGGCGCCCAGAACACTCAGTGTTGCTAAGGCTGAATACATAAATAGTGACCTTCTATTTATTGTAAATATTGTTTTAAATCTACAAAATGAATACAATTTCGAGAGTGGATGTTTTTTCTTCATTCTCATTTCGACGAGTCATACAACGAGTTCGATTAGTCTCAGCTATTTGAAAAAGTTGTCCTCTCATATCGGAGTAAAAATACTAAACAACCCACAGTCAATCTGAACTTCTTTAAGCAGACCAACATTTCGGTTTTTTATGTATTGCTTTGTCCACATGGTTCGCTTATTTCCCTTTTTTTTGTCACGCACTTTTAAAAATAAAGAATCCTGCACTTATAATAGCAATTAACGACGCGTCATCTATCTTGTTGGCGATGAAACCGCTCAAGTGCTATGCGCGAGGCGTGCAAGTCGAAAATGAAGAGGAAGAAGGAAGCGCATGAATATGAACATAGTTTATATGAAGCAGTATATATAGTCATTAATAACTTGAATCTGCAATTGGAGTTTACGACGTCGCATATCCACCGATGCAGCACCTGCAATAGTAGGCGATCAAAAAGGATCTTTAAGACTAATGTATATAAATGCTACACATTTCAGATTCATGCATAAAAAATAATAGGTCTTCATTGCATAATTCACCAACAAAATCTGTGTGGAAAGTCAATAAAAAATTTCCAGTGTTATGGAATTAGTGGTAACCAGTATAAACTTTATTAAGTCGCGTCATTGAATCATCGTCAATTTAAAAAGTATTTGGCAGACTTATTTTAAGAATATGAAGATGTTTTATATTATTGTAACGTAAGATGGTTAAGTAGAAACGTTTGTTGATATGAGGAAAGATTTGCAGACTTTATTGAAATTAAGGGAACGACAATTGAGAGATTAAAAAATGATCCATGGATATGTAATATAACACTTTTTATAGATATAACGGAACGTCTTAACAATAAAATGACAAAAACAAGGACAAATGGTACATCAGATGTTTGGATATATTAAAGCTTTTTCAAACAAATTAATATTTTTTCGAAAATCAGATACGAGCTAAAAATGGTTACCATTTTCCGACTTTGGCAAATCATAAAAATATTCTTTATAATTGTTATGGAAACGAACTAGCGACACTCAACAATCTGAAGCACCGCTTGCCGACTTCCAAAAAAATGATCTCGCATTTACTACATTTGCTGATGTAAGTATTGGACCAGCAGAGTTACAGATGGAACTCATTGGCCTTCAAGATGATATAGAGCTAATGTGATGGTTTAAAACAGTTCGTTTGCTGAACTTCAGTAAATTACATTTTATCAAAAGAAAAATATTCAGAATAAAACTAATCAGCAGAAAAATATTCGAACAAGGATGACGAATGATAATCTGGACAATTCAATGCGAATTATATGCCAGTAAATCAAATGCAAATAGTCGTGTCAGTCTTTAATGCAGTTAAGTCGCAAGAATTATTCAAAGATTAAGATATTCACCGGCAGGGAGGGGAGTCGGGTCAATTACGGCGCGAGAATCTATAGAAACATGATAATCTGGCCCCAACTGTGACAAGGTTGCCCATGCCTCTCACAAAAGCTAGAGAAGGTTCGGATCAAATTAAATCAAGGTTTAAATACGATCTATGAAGTTGAAAGATACCATAATATAAAAAGAAAGCCTTCAGACGCTTCACGTATACTTAATAGCTGAGAGCATCTTAGAGAATCAGAAGAATCATTATAAGAGGTGAGCGGGTTAGCAGCAATAAAATATAGCAATGGAAATATTTATGCATGCATCGCGCAAGAAAAGGTATTAAGTACAATCAACAAAGTTTTACCTAAGCAATGAAAAATTGTAGAACTACAAACGTACCCAACCAAGTAATCAACGAACATAGTAAGGTAATAGCATAGAGCTCTGTTGGAATTATAGATATCGACCCACTCGACTTCCAGAAACTTACACCCGTTCCGATACAAGTTAACAATGGTTCATTTATCGCTGCCGATGTAACAAAATTCTATTAGCTAGAAAATATAACAATCAAAGGTAATTTTCAATTACCTCAAGAAGATCTGCAGAATTGTATGACACCTACAGATTCGAATTACATTTATAACACAGAAGTTGTTCAACCCAAATTGTATTATTGACGCGATATATAAACCGTCTCACCCAACACCTTGACCAATCAGGAAGTACAAATTAAAATCTATAATATGGCAACGATTAACAATGGCGAACACATGGATGTTCGTATCATCTAAGAGTCAGCCTATAGCTACCATATGCAATGCGCAAGATCAGAATTGAGTGTAAACACAACTGGTGTCATTTCGATCGATCAGGACTGTGAGATGACAATGTCAAAGTATGCAATACCGCAGCGACGAATAAACATTCCAGTTATAAGTAGTTTTCAGTCTCAATTCGGATCACTTACAATACCATTAAGAAATCGAATCACTTTAGTTCTGAAGGAGTATTCATATCATTAGGAAACGATTTAAAAGAAATCCAAAAAGATGAAGAAATATTGCAGCAACAAATCGAGCGCATTTAATTACACCACACAGGAAAGCAATCTAAACTGATAAAGGCCAAAAGGAAATCTTCAAATTAAGAGACAAAACCGGAACGATTCAATCGGACCGAAATACGATATTAAATATCGCCAAG
>WYDF02308893.1:0-15104 GCA_009867245.2 Adranes taylori | reverse complement strand
AAATATTTTTAGTTTATGTAGCTTAAAGCCCTAGACACTTCTGCTTTGGAAATTTTTCTCCATATAATATGATAAAGCAGCAATTGGACTTGGACACACTATTGGGACACACGGTATAAATATTTACAGTTGTCAAGATAAAATATAAAAAAAGATAAACCAGATACATTACATATACATATTACAATTGATATATAAGGTACAAGTAGATAAAAAACACGATAAACAGTGAAAAACATGATAAAACATTATATTAACGTCATTTAATCATATGGAGACAGCTCAGCATGCATCCCACAAACAGCTCACTGAGCTTAAAGTTGAAATGCCTACATGTCAGGAAATCATTAAAACTATAAAAACTAAAATAAATAAGAGCAGTTTTTATGATATTCTTAAACCTCAAGAAATATAGTTCTCTTATTTTTTTAGGTAGCTTGTTAAAGAAATATTTACTCCAACAATTTGGTCCGTTTTGAAATTTAGATAATCTCAGATACGCTACGCGAATATGGCATGCGAATCGTGTGCAATATTATTAGCGCATTTGTCGTATAAAATTTTGCTACATTTCTTAATAGATACGCGTCCTCACCTATAATCCCTGGATACATTATTATGTTCACTTTCCTTTTTTACCATTTTCGAACAAAGCTCATGTATAAATTTTTAGTATTGTGAAAATGATGAAAAATAAGAGCAAAGTTATATTCAGAACAATCCTACACTAAAAGTTTATTTACTTAAATATAATACATTTTTAAAATTAATATTTTGTTCTCTGCATGCTCTTAATACATTTCTGGGCAACTTCGCGCAGATCCTCATCATGATTCCAATAGATTATTCTTTCAATAAATTGCATTTTTTGTAATATTAGCTAAACGCCTTTTCAGCAGCTCCCAAACATTTTCGATCCGGTTCATGTCCGGCGAATTGCCAGACCAAGGGAGAACAGGAATGTTCTTCTCCTCCAACAATCTTTTGTTGGTCTTGGCCCATGTGGCAGGGTGCCCCATCCTGCATAAACACTTTTGGCCTGGGGATACTTCACTGTTCTAATGAGACAGTCCTTACTGCATTTCTTGTCGGGTCCCCTTCTGACAAATTGCGTTTTGTCATCTAGTGGAACTAGTGCTTAAAAACTTAAAACAAATATTATTTGTAACTTACTATTTTCCACTCGTCTATTGTGCAATGCTGGTGAGCATTAGCCCAAAACATCATCTTTTTTCCTTTGCGCTGGCGTCAATTTTGGCTAATTTACCGGCCTACAAAATTTGAAACCGAGCTCGTATAATGATTTCCGCACTGTCCGCTCGGATACTTGGTAACCTGATACCTTCAACTTTTCCATTATAATGGAATTGGTAGCTCTTGTGTTTTCCATGGCTATTTTCTTAATTGGAGGATTCCCCTTGGAGTGATTTTTTTCTACCGCATTTACCCAGACGTCAGGCACTAATCGGTACATTTTCTTTTAAGTTCTTGTTCTACAAGGCCACTGATTGTTGTGAGCTCCCAGTTTTTTTTTTGCAATTTGACGTTGGCTCATATTGGACTTCCCCAACAGTACAGTCACAGCAGCCTTTTTTGCCTCGGTCAAGTCAGAAAACTAGCCCATCCTAAAAAATAACAAAAAAATAAAAACTTATTTTTCAATAATGCTTTGATGAAAATCATTAAAAATTCATGTGGAATAATAAAAGTAGCTTACCTGGACAAAGATATATATTAGTTGTTCTTAAAAGTTAGTAGCAAAATTAAGAAAACACCAGCTAAACCACAACAAGCGCTACCTACTCATACCCAACAAAATCACTTACTGTAAATTTTTCCGTCAAATATCAACTTAGCGATACAATGATATTTGCAACTAACATAGCAATACTGTGAGATTAGTTGCCTATACCATATTTCTAATAGACGATAATTATGCATGTAGTTTTTAGTATATCTATGCTTCTTTTACTAGCGGGGTCTAGATTTATTTCAAGGAGTTTAGTGCGCTTTGGTGTATTTTGTAATCTCTAAGGCTCAAGAATTCCACTAAATATCTACAGAAAATAGTCGAGACTCTTTCAGATACCGATACCTCGTATACGACGTCAATGGAAAACGAGCCAAAATGAAACATTCAGGCGATGTCCCGCAAGGCTCAGTGAGTGGGTCCACGATGTGGAACATCACGTATGATAGACTGCTCGAAATAAGACTACCTCATGGAGCGACCATTATAAGAATGATAGATGACATGGCTGTGATTGTCAGAACAAAAGAGTCAATCCAACATCCATAATAATATAGGCAGCAAGTAGAGAACAAAGCCATCAAGCGTTTCAAAATACAAAGCGATTGCATGAAAACAAACAAATTAAATCTGGCTCCGAAAAAAACCGAAGCCATTTTGTTAGTTGGCCATAGGAAAATAGAGATACCTACACTCTCTGTCGAGGATCATGCAGTTAACTTCAAACAGTAAGTAAAATACCTTGGCATTGTTCTCGATCGTAGTCTGAAGTTTAATGATCAGATAAAAGCAACATCGGAAACAGCGACCGCACTCAAAGATATTACCGTTAACAACTTAAAATTTCGCAAATTGTCGCCATGGCAGCCGACATTCAACAGACATACATCCATGTAAGGCCTAAGCACATATATGCAAAGTTACAGTAAAAAATATTTTACGTTGTATGGGACCTATAAGACTAATAGATATTGCTTGGTGGTTTTGCAATTGAATAAATGTTACCAGTGGCGGGTGCACATTATAATTTTGGGAGGGGTTCAAAATGATTATTTTATTGAAAAAATCAGTTTTAAAACTACAACACTGAAATTTTGATCGCATATAGTATCTTGTATTATGCACCGAAAGAAATTAGTACTATCCTTGAAATTTGTGTAGAACGCGACGATGCCATGTTTAAAGTGTTACCAACCTTTCGATATATCTCTGGAACAATAAAAGATAGAATGAATATTTAAATAAACTTTATTATATAGGCTACCAAAAGCTGTTTCAATTTTTTTTTTGAAACATTTTTTGTGCAATTACAATTTAACGTATTTACAGGCTGCTTTATATTTTGTAATATTTGCGATCAATTTTCTCGAAAACGGTTATTGTACTACATTAAATATCTCAGTTCCTATGAAAGTTAAAAAAATTAAAGTTGGGGAACATGCATAAGGCCCTGGAATTTCAATTTTGCGCAAAGTGGGCGCGGGAAAAAGTGTCTCGAAAACGGCAGTTGGAAAAATGTAAGTCAAAAACGACAGCAGCCCGCACCACAGCGGGACAGCGAAGCTGTCCGCGCCGTAGGCAAATATGGAGACCAGGGGATTCATGGCGATTCAGGGACCAGGGGATTCAGTAGGCGATTTATAGATTAGACTAATTTTGATTAATTTACCCTAAAAAGCTATTGTGCTAATTGAATTTAATAGACGAGTTATAAGGTGACAGTAAAAATTAAAAGATTCAACTTTTGTTTTATGCAAAATAACCCAAAACGTAGGACTTCCAGTATATGAAACTTGTGGCGATCATGTCCACGAATTAACCGTACACGAATTAATTGTTTTAATTGAATTAATTGTCACGAATTAATTGAATTAATTGTCCACGAATTAATTGTTTTAAAGGCAATTCTATAGTTTTTAATTAATAATTCAATTTTGCGTATTTTTACATGGCTCCCGATATAATGTTTGGTGAGTCTATACCAGATGTTTCTAAAGTAATAATTAATTTTATGCTAAAATTGTGGTATTTTTAACGCAATTCATTTTACAAGGTACAACATATTTGGTACTTTTTGGAGGTTGTAAATCTAGTACCTCCCCCCCGCCCTGCATCTATTTGGGGTATAAATAGTTTTTCATATTATTGGATACAGAGTGAATCAATAAGCAGCATATTTATAAATTTATTGAAATGGAAGATCCAACCTATATATTTTGTAGTGCTGGGATAGATTTTTAATATCATTTTGCTAAACACTTTTTTGTCTAACTCCTTTTTTGGAGTTAAACACACTATTGGAACAACATGTATATTGACAGTTTATTAATATATAGTCTATTTGATTACGTAGTATAGTTATCCTGGTGTCTTGTGGTGACTTCCAAGTTTATAATCTTCTTGATACCAATTTGGAAAAGATATTTGTGTATAACGGTTGATTTTAGAATCAGATCTAGACATTTAATAAATAATATAGATTTAATAAATAAATACAATAAGATTTAATAAATAGAAGATTGGTTATCAGTTGAGATATGCTACATAAAATCATATAGATTTTACCATTGTGTTATAATGAAACTTTACATCCGTAAAAGGAATACGTTTATGTTAGGATATGTCAAGAGTGAATAATGATTTTCCTATTAACACACATTTTCCTAATGATTTTCTTATTAACATTTCTTTGGAGACCCCCATTCGGAAACCAAAGCTTGCTACGTCTCTGTATAAATTTCGGTTTATATATGTTTATTAGTAATTCTAAAATAGGACAGCTGATTAAAAAAATTATTACGGAATACTTTTAGCTACAGCACTGAGTTATTAAACCCAGAAATTAAAAATTCAAAAGAAAACGTTAATTGGGATTGAGTACTAAGTGTAAAGTAACATTAATTCAGCTACAAATTAGGAAATTTGCAGGAGTTCACAGTGAACAGTGAAGACCATACGGAACAGATGACGTCATAATTCCGGAAAATATTGGTTTTCAATAAAATATATAAAAGAGGGTGAAAATTATCGGAATGGCGATTGGGGAAGTTTTAATTATATAAACACAACATATAAACGGAAAACCTTCGAACACATTTTCTTCAGTAAAAGCATCGATTCCAAAGTGCATTACACATTGATCCCGATTGAATATTAGCCAATTGGACTATTATCCTAAAAGGAGGTCTAAAAGTAGTCTGCGTATGCTTGAACTATTTATGGAGGACGGTTAAACTCGATTTCATTCAAATATAATAAGGAAGGAATAGTAGACGAGTCTTTTTTGGATTTCACAAATTTCCCGAAATTTGTCGAATTTGAAAGCAATCATTATGAATTTAATCAAGGTAGTTATCATATTCTAATTTAATGTCATGTTTAACTAACGATCTATTTCTTTCAAATTCTTTTAGATAGAGAACAGCTTCTGTAGTTTTATAGAGGCTATGTGTTCAAGTGTGAACATTGAAAAACATTACATATTTTATTTGTATTTTTTTAAATGTATTTTTTGTACATTCATTTGAATACAACATTCAGCTACTAGGAAAGGAAGTACCATGAGAATGAGACCCTCATACTCCAACGTACTTTCGCTGAACGCCTATAGGAAATTTGTAATTAGCTTCAGACAGTGCCATATTTGGATGATCTTAGTTAAGGCTATTATAATCCCACATATTTCAATCCCACATAAAAGAATAATTCATGAAATTTGTACTTATTAGTTGTTGTCCCATTGAAATAAGGAAATCCTCCTTTCAGCGTAAAAGGATCAATTGATAAGTAGCAGAAAGATTATGTAAAGTAAAATAATATTAAAATAAAAAACTGCACGAAGGCTGTACAGATTGAATTAACTTATGTATTCATATATTTTAAGGAAAACCTTAATTAACCAAAGTTTAAAGATCTTTTCTAAGGAAAATTTAATATATCAAAATTGCGCTTAGAAATTATAATGAAACAAACATGTATATTCATTCAAATTGTTTTGTATATTTTTAGTTAAACGAGCATATACCTATTCGAAGAAATATTTCTTAAAACCATTTACATATACAACACAACTCTAATAGATATCATCAAAGAATTATAAATCAATGCAATACATGTTTTGCTAATACAATTTACTTGCTCTTCATTATCGAGCAATGAACGCAAGCCAAAAGGCATGGACTCACAATGTCAAGTGTAGTATGAATATATGAATATGTATAATGATTTAAGCAGGTGTACGAAATTAAAAGTACGCTATGCACCATTCAAGATGTATTAGTGAAATTATCACGTTTTTATTGTTTTTGTTAAGTTTCATATATAAATGTTTGTTTTACGTTAATAAACCGATATTATCTCTTTAGATTTACTAGTGTGCGTTTTAACTAACCCTACGTTCATCTAGGTGCTCCAAGTAGTTAGACTACCCTCCCATTTCGAGTCGCAAGTGTAAAATAACTACTTTTTGTTCAATATGCATTTTCTGTTTTTTCTTAATGTTAAATATGATGTTCTTGGTAATCCAGATAGGATACTATCTATTGAAACTTTTGTATTTTAAAACATGTGCATCAATTATGGAAAAAAGTTTCTCATAAAATAAATCAAAACCCGTTTCAACATGTACACACTAGACAACTCAGGGCAGTCAATGTTAGAAATACCCTGACACAAATTGAAATTATTGTATTTCCGGAAATTATAATTTCTATTTGCTGAATTAAAACGTAAATTAGTTACTTGGTTGTTGTTGTAGCTTAGTTCCAACGATATCTCGAGGGCAGAATGATGGAGGTCTTCCGGTTCAAGTGGATCATCATCATGAGTTATATGACAATTAATATTATCAAAGATGAGATCTAATATAAGATTGTTATGGTTTTGAACATGATTATGCTGCTTAAGATTTAAGAGATTTGTAAACTCATGTATTTGGTTCATTTTTGTATTATTAAAATCTATGTTATCATTATTTCAGTATAATGTACAGAGAAAGGTTAAATGCAAATGAAGTAATTTTACAACCAGTGATGTCTATAACAGAACACTGTTCACGAATAGATGAGATATCAATCCGAGTCGGGACCCATGTGTTTCTGATAAATAGTAAAACGCCACCTCCTTGTGTACGACCAATGTTATGACGCACGCGGTCACAGCGATGGAGTGTAAAACTTGTAGGCCCCCAATTCATCATCAAATATATAATCACGCATCCAAGGATCCGTTACAGCCACCACGTCACTGTTAGAGCAAACTAATGATGAATAAAAGCGATCTATTTTGATATTCAATCCACGAACATTTTGATAAGTACAATTGAGGTAATTTGGCAATCTTAGTTTTCCGACTTGATTTCGCAAAATTTCTCGTCATCATAGATTTCCAGAATGTCAGAAGCAGCAGTGGTTCTTAAGCAAACTGCACCTCTACTAAACCGTGCAAATTGATAATTAAATTGAGTCTTGATTTCACGAGGTTTTTCTGATTCTTTCTAGCCAGGGAATGATTTACATATTTTATTATTGCCAGTTCATCCAATATCGTTTAAACATATAGGGAGATGTCCTTTATAAAATTACATATTAATACATAATTAATAAACAAAATTTCATATACTATCGGAACTTTCTGATCATTAATGATGGTCCATATTTTGGAATCCTAAATGTCTAATGAAGTAAAATATGCTTTTCATATAAAATTTATACAAAAGACCACCCACACAAATTTCTTTTACTAATAGCAGAAAACATGTTATATAGCTGTCTGAAATTTATAAAAATATGGCCTTCAATAGCAAATAGAGAAAGGTGTACACCAGCCGACACAAATCTTGAAATATTTATCTACAAAATAAAAACTTGTTAAGCATCACAATGCTGTTTCCGTGTTATTAATAATGTTTTTGAGGCGCGAGTAGGAATATATCACGTGACGTGTGTATACCATTCGTAAGTAAATAAACATTATATAAAACCACATTCGGTCGACATAAAATATTAAATATTACGGAACATCGTAACAAATGCGTAGATACATATATAGAAGATATTATAATAGTGAACAATAAAAAGAAACTGAAATGTGTAGATGATAAAAATATATCTTTTGTGTTTCCATTTAAACATACTTTATATCATTAGGTATGTTGTTACGGAAGTAAGATCAAATAAAACTTAAATGTTTCACTTCATTGTAGAAATTTATAGCATTGCCTTTAAAGATTTAAATTTCAGGAGCTTACTTTACATCTTCTTTAAACCTGATTTTTTCTCTCCCCAAGAGTAAAACAAATTTGTGGCAGTTGATTTGGAAAATTAACTTAGATATACTAAGAATTAGACTTCATTTCAAATTTCTTTTCACAATTTTTAAATATATAAGTGCATTATATATTGGAAAATATAGCATTCCTAAGTATACTAATTAAATACAGATTGTCACGAAAGGAAATGGCCCCATCGAGATGAAAGTATCAGGACTCGTTAGTAACTCAAATTGGGTTATCAGTGACAGAATATTTGCCGGTCCTAATATCAGTGACAAAAGCCATAATTATGTTATGGGACAAAAGAGCTGTTTAGTAATGATGTGATAGCAGAATATTTTTAAATAACCAGTTATAACAGTGACTGTTACAAGTTATTTCACTTTTATGTAATAATAATCATTCATTGTGCTAATATCACAGTTTAGTGCTTATACTCGTCAACTAAAAAATAATATAATAAAATACATATATTATAAGTAAATTAAAAATATATAAGTATTTAGGATTTTTAAAACACAACAAAACTTAAATTTACAATTATCACAGATAACACAACAAATAATGATACATAAAATTCATAATATATATAATACATAATATACTTACATATATATATATATATATATATATATATATATTTGAAACCGTATAACCAGTGATACACACAAATATAATTAACGAATGTTACTAATGAATAGTTATATAGTCTTAATAGTTATCTAATAGGTATATTGATATACATTTAGTCAGTTCTCCCATAAATGAACAAAATACTATATGGGAATTTTGTGGCTTTGTACAAATAATATATTAAAAACAAATACTTTGATATGTACTACTTTCTATTAGTTACATGAAGATATAACAGTAACTGTTATTAATAACTGGTTCTTTTAAAATCACTGTAACTAACTATTACCAAATATAACCGTTATTGGTTTTTATCAGTTATTGAAATTGTAGGCATCAGATTTCACAAAATGCTTTAATTTCCGGTGAATAATAAACATTGCAATTGTTTATTTTTATACACATATATCAGCAGTTTGTACAAAACTAATGTATGGCTTGTTTACTTTCCTAATTAGTTAATTGTTTATAATATTTAGTCAACCATATCCAGCAAACAATGCTGACCTCGAAATTATTTGTTTATTTTTTTTAAGAAACCACAAAATTCCATATAGTATATTTATTGTACATATTTTGTTCACTTATTGCGGAATTATGGTTCATTGGTTACAGTGGAATATAAGTGTTTGACTTGTAAACAATACTTTTAAAATAACTGTCACCGGTACAACTGGTAACCCACAAAGTAACTTTTACTCACATCACTACTTTAGTCACATAATTGACTACTATAATCTATAAAATTGCTATAAACATATAACAATTTATGAAGCGAAACAGGTCATAAATTATTTTTGCACTAACTGCTGATATATGAGTATAAGAACAAACAATCGTTATATTTATTATTCAACAGAGAAGTTCATTTCTGATGACTACAATTTCAATAATTGATAATAACCGATAACTGTTATTTGGTATTTGGTTGTAATTACTTACAATGATTTCTAGTAACCAGTTATTTATAACAGATATTGTTATATCAGCACATCACTAGTTTGGTATTCTTACTTATTATTTAAAATAGTGTAAGAAAGTTTGATACGAGACATAAATTAAAAGAGATGGAACGAATTTATTATGTGTAAACAATAGAATGCATGAAAGTGTCACGCATAGCCTGTTGTTCGTGTATGTATTACATGCGATAGAGAGAGATGGCAGAGAGAGCCGCAAAGTTAGTTGTATCACTTGGTTATAGTAACACTGGTGTACCTTACTGTGTTATTATGCCTATAATATTCCGTTTCACCCCCGTTACTAGAGTCTATACATCTAACTCATTCACCGTAAAGTTAGTTGTAGTCACTGGGCAGTAGTAACACCGGTGCGCCTCACTGTGTTATTACGCCTATAATATTCTCCTACGGTAAACTGACCTGGCGCCCAAAGATATATTTTCGAAGGCCCTTTTTATTCTGAAATAAATAAGACATTTGTTTGCGGCATCTGTGATCGTCGCTAATGCTACTAATTACCAGTGCCGCGAATGGAAGCCCGTCACAATATCATTACATCACTACCATTTAATTAAATACAAGTGTAATACGGAGTATACACTACTTACCACTTTAAATCTAACTATAATTAAGAAGAAATGTATAGTTACGTGCAAGGTAAGACATAGAATTTAGAATATTTAAAACAATATTATAAAAAACTAACAAAAAATAGAAATGTTACGAAATCATTAGTTTAATAGTTATTAGCTGTATAATCACAAATAAAAATTAATAAATGTGAAAAATAAAGATATTTGATTTGCGCTGATGTATTATTAATATATCGTATGATAAAAATGAAACGAAGCACGTTACTGTGAAGATAAGAGTCAGTTTAAATAACGTATTAAATTAATTGATGGAATGAGATTTGGAAACCCTATACTAAGATCAAGCTATATTGTTACATGCAAACGCATTTACTCTTAAAAGAATCTCTATCTTTGTCCATATATTGCGTTAGCTCTGTTTAGGGTATATCGCATATGTAATATGCATGATAAATAAATAACAATTATTATTATCCGCGTCTATATAAATTAAATATGTAAACAAATATTATTTTGGCCATAGATAAAATGTATTGTGAATTATAAAGTATACAAACAAGATTGTTATTATAATTAAACATGCCTTACTTAGCATACGTTGAGAAATGTAGAGATAATTTGGTCGTATATCTGTTTGTATTGATTAAACGCAATATGTATTTGTTACAGCATTAAGTGATGCACTAAGTATAGGTGCATGCGTGTTGTATAAACGGATGAGCGTGCACTGATAAGCATTTTAGGATGACTTATTATTGTTTATAATAACATATTAAGTGAGAATAACATATGAGCCCGTAGAAACGTACATACATGGAACACTGCTAGTCTACACTTAAGCTTTCTTGTTTACACACGGATGTGTTATAATGTTGTTGGTAGACTAAATCAAACTAAGAAGCGTGCGGCGTCGTAAAGTAACCGTGCGACGTAGAAAGGATTTCATATGACACGTAGAGCAGAGAGAAAAGTTGAGCGAGACTCATGCCGATAAATAGCGCCATTTTTGGTATAATAGTTTGTTCCTGATGGATCCTGATTCCGAGAGCTCGAAGCTGCAGCCAACAGCAGTGTTCGCCAGCAGCAAACTCCAATGCGAAGATACAGCCAGCTATAGCTACTGCCGACGGTAGAACCAGCACCAGCAACAGTCGGTGGTTAACGCGTATAGTAAGAAAGATACATTTACCTTTCTGTGCTATATAGTTGCATTTGTTTTCAATAGCTTTGTCTCTCGTTCTACAATGCCGCCAATCCATTTCCTGTTCACTAACGCATGTAATACAAACTTATGTTTACAGAGGGTGTTATAGTGACAAACAGTGCTCTCTTTTTCTCTAGAATCTCTAGCTCTCTACCTCTCTTTTTCTCTACAATTCACTAGAATATATTTAACGCTAACTTACGTACACGGAGTTAGTTTGGGTGCTCAGGTGATAGTGGTACCTACTTTCACGAGGGTGTTATGGTAACTGATAGTGATTTCCTTAGAGTTCTATTCACTATAGTACATCTAACACTAACTTATGTTCGCGGTGTTAGTTTTGAGTGCTCAGATGACAATAGCACCTACGTTCACGATAGTGTTATTGTAACTGATAGTGATTTCCTAAGATTTCTGCCTGAGCTGTTATATATATTGTGCATTGAGTACCATTTCCGTTGTTCCATTAACTGTTCCTTTACACACTTTCCGCATTGCTATGGTTTTACTATTTTATCACCGCATATTTAAATTAATCTATTTGCACCACTTTTGATTATTATTATTGCATTTGCACTGTATTATTTAAACCGCTTGCATTTATTGTTTCATTCATTCCACCGCTATTATTACGTCAATGAATTAATTAGATATTCATACATTGCCATTTAGTTGTGCATTAATAGTTTCTTTCTGTATTTATATTGTCTACAAAGAACAGTAGACAGTTTTGTTAAATTATTAATGCTGTTTCACTCATTAGCACTGAGTCTATTACAGCTGCCCGCAAGAACGAGGACCACGTGTTTACTCACAAGACTAGTTGCTACCTATGCCTTCAGTAAGCCAATGAGGACTGGAGGAATTAGAAAATCAGTTCGAGCGTGCGGTCTCACGTTAAACTGACCTGGCGCCCGAGCTTATATTTCAATGGAATGCTTAAATTCTGTAATTAATTAAGTTAGTTGTTTGTGCCATCGTTGACAGTCGCTAAGGCTCCCCATTAGCAGTGTAGCGGTGAGAGTCCAACACAAGGGTTAACATCTGAGACAGTAACTGTGACGTTTAAACATATTCGAGATATAAAGAAATGGTATTATTCAGTGCTATTTGTTCTCTCTCAGTTATAGTAAACATTATTTAGTACCTTCATTTTCCCTGTCGGTGACTTTGTCACTAGAATATTTCAGTAACCGTGATTTCTCAAATTTGTGACTTTGTAATACTTTCACGTTTAAATTTGTGATTTGGGATAGTGTGAGCCCTAACTGAATAAATAAATTCTACTTCCAATTAAAACCCATTCAATTCTATCTGGGGGATGGTAGAGTCTTTAATCAAACTTTTATTTAGGAGTGAAGCTTAAAATGAACAAAATATTAGTTGGGGTTTTAATAAGTTTGCTCTTAAATAAAATTGAAAATCAACAACAAGTTATTGCACTTAGCTTGATTAAAGCTTAAGATGCATCCTTAGTAAAGCAAATACGGTCCATGAATTAAATAAACACAATTCAAATAAAATACGATTGACTTTAAAGTTTTCTATTAATCAACAAATAATTTATTTTACTTACCACAAAAGTTAAAGGGGGGTTATGAATTTTCCCTGCCAAATAATAAAACAAGTAGTGATTAAAATTACATAATACGCGCTAAATTACATTAATATCGGGCGTATTTTATGACCTTCCTTTTCACTGTTTTATTCAAGTGGAATGAGAACACATGCCAAAAGGTATTAAAGTGATTTGTAGGCTCTCGTCTTAAGCAGTTGTTTTTTACAATTCTTGCGTTCGTTTATCGCTTGCAGAATACGAGCAAAGAATGGTAAATATCGAGAGAGAGAGAGAGAGAGAGAGCGATATGTTTGTTCTCTTTTATGGCATCTCTCATTTCGCGCACATTCTTTTTTATTATGGAATTTCGCTTCGGGCGATGTTAGTTTTCGAGTAACAACTCATAGTAACGTTGCTGAATTTGCATTCACTGCTCTGTCTAGAAGGAGTTGGAGTCACCTGCAACCGGCTACACAACAACGATTGCATTCTAATGCGTTAGATAAAGTCAGCAAAGAAAGAGATATGGAGAATGCATTGCGATTATTTTGAATGACATTCCTTCGTTGTTTTTAATGCCCCAGGCAGACGTTTTTCACATTTTTTGTGCGTTTGCATTGAGTACAGAATATGAACAAGAAATGCTACTTATTAAGAGAGAGCAATGTATGTCTTTCTCTTTTATGGCGTCTAGAATCGTCGCACGAATATAGTTCAGTTTTGCAAACTTCAAATAAAGAGCTGAATGAGTTTGTTAAACTTTACGTTCATTGCTCTGACGAGACAAAAGATTTTACGATCCCCTATTGTGGAACAAACAAGTCTTAATGGGGTTACCGAACTTTGCGCGGCCTCGTCTGCTATTGTATTCACGACAAACAACTTTTAGTGAGTTTAATGAACTTAGTGGGCATTACATTAGGGTAAGCAGATTTTCATATTGCTCGTAAGAAGAGAACGACATTTTGCGGCCCTCGGTCGATTGATTCGATATCATCTGCAAAAGTAAGGAGAATGCAGCTTGTTGCCCGTTGGCACGTTAGATCTGATCGTAGAACTGCCTATAATAGAAGTATAGAATCTTCGATTCTTCGCAGGGATATTACGAGATATTATTCTTTAAAAAATCGCAACGGTTCGCCAGAAATTTCGCCTAGGGCCCGCATAGTCACCGCCGTGTACATACAGAACTACTGTCGGCGAAGCCGGACAACAAAGTCTCTGATTTCATATGAAAAGCCATACCTAGACCAGTTTGAACAATTCGCACTATAGGTATTGTTTTGGTAACTTCCAGTAAGCATTTCGCTCGTTATGAACGATAATACTCTAAAAAGTATATAACTAAATATTCGTGTTTCGCTTAGAGTGAGCATTTTGCAAACAAGAATATAACTAGATATTCTAAGTAAAGCGTCACCATCGCAACCCCGATTTAACTGTTCACCTACAAAAATTAAATCAAAGTCTCTCAAAGTCAGTAACAAAAATTTCTATGCCAAAAAAAAGTATGCGCCAGTGACATTTTGTCAAAGCAAAAATATTCATTTCAAATTAATCATTAATATCTTCTACTGCAATACATTGTATCAAAGTTACTGTAGAAATAGAACAAATACTGTGATTTTGTCACTAAATTGTTGCACCAATTGCACTAAATTATTGCAACTGTCACCAAATTATTGCATCACATCACGGATTAATTCATTTAAATTTTATAAATGAAATGTGATATTTTATACTAAACTTACCAATAATAACTTTTATTAATAGTACTTGGATGTGTAGATCGCCATTAATATTCTTGATAAATCTGAAACCAAAATAATAGTATGTAGATATAAACATGGTAACTTATTTTAATAAAATGTTTAAATAACTTTTAATAGTTAAATATGTAAAACAAATTAAATTAATTAAAGCGCAAGTAAACATAATAAGAAAGTGGAAATAATTTCGCGTATGGCCTGCTATAAAGATAAAATTAGAACAATCGTGCGCTATGCAGAACATAATGCTAGTAACCAAAAAACATAAGCGCCAAATGGGAAGGAATATATTCTTAAAAGACGGAACAAATCGAGAACGCGAAATTTGGATAGCTAGCCTCTTGCCTACCCAGCATTATATATA
>WYDF02308882.1:0-15104 GCA_009867245.2 Adranes taylori | reverse complement strand
TCAGGTATAGTCCATACTATTAGTAAAATCACATTGGGGTGTGGTGTAATATTCAAGTTTGCCCCTTATTTTCATTCATTTCTGTACGCCATAGGTGTCTTTAAAGTATAAACATAAAATATTTAAAGTATAAACATAAAGTATAATTGTTTTGTCTAGGATTCCGATTAAGAGTTACTTCGAAAATTATTTAAAGAATCGTTTAATAATAGAGGTTTTGTAGTCTAAACTTTATCCATATAAAATGACTGATCTCAGCTTTAGACCTCACTCATCTCAAATCCGGGTCTGAAGGGACCGACAAATAGAACAGGGCAAGAATTTATATAATCAACTATCAGAATTATTGAAAAATATCAATGATATCCTAAAATTTAGGTTTAAGTAGAAAAGCATATTATCAATAACATCTACAACAAAAAATATCAAAATAAATTTTATGTCTCATTTGATTGCAAGCCTTTAGTACTGAAATATTATTTTCTGCCTTAGGTCAACTATCATTCGACGGTTTTTTACGCTACCTCCTTTCCGAAGATAACAATATCATTGCAATGAGAAGTTATGATATGACTGACGAAATGGATTATTCAATGGCGCATTATTTCATTAATTCATCGCACAATACATATCTCACTGGTCATCAGATTACTGGCAGATCAAGCGTTGAAATTTATAGACAATGTCTGTTAGCCGGATGCAGGTTAGTAAAATAATTCATCTGTTATATATATATATATTTATTTATTTATGATGTTATTGAAACGTTTCATGCACTTTTTTCTACTTTAAATAAGCCGAAGGGATATCTTTTTGTATATGGTTTGAATGTTTGATCATTATTGGAATAAAGTCTTCAGATTGTTGAAATATACTGTACGATTTTGTAGTAAAACTTTTGTTCATTTTAATGTGCACCAAACGTCAGTGACTAACCTGGTCTGGACCACCATTTACTATTTCCTCACAGTGTACGTGGTGCTTCCTTAGAACTTTAAGTTCGTGGTCAGTTTCCAAATTTTGACTTGGCATTTAGACAACTGCTTAGGTATTTTAAACAATTCAGAGATTAATAGAGAAGGATGTACGATTAAAATGAAACAAAACACATACATAAAAGTGCAACCCTATATTTTAATAAATTTGGTGCATCTTTAAAAAATTAATGAGATACACCTAAATTCACGTGCATATCACTATAACGGTCGTTCCTAATTTACTAATATATTATCTAAAATAAGTAATTATTCAAGATAATTTCTAAGTACTTTCATTTTAAGAACAATACTTTGTACAATAATTACGTTTCCTCCGAAAATTCCTCCTCCATTTTTAAACTATAATTGCTCCCAAAAAAGGCATTTTCATTCTTGTAAAAGAATTATCTTCAACAGAAATGACTGCCACAATATAATAACAACCAAAAAAAAACACATGAATCAAAGTACCTGCACTAACAACATCAGTTATATCTAAAGATTCCTCAAAGTGCCATACATTCCGCACAAAAAAACCTATTGCAAAGAATAAAACGAATACTCGAAAATAGAAACATAGCAATTAGACGCTACATTAAGAACAAAATAAATAAAATTTTCTCAAAAATAAAAATCGCGAAACAGTAAAAACAAAAAAAACTCAAGTGTAATATACCGAATCACCAGGCAAGGAGCGTAAATCGGACAAAGTAAATAATACCTCAACAGAATTACCAATGACAGCAAAAAAACAACAAACAGAAAGCCCAAAAACTGCACTCACAGCAGATACTTCAAACAGAAACACAACTTCGACTTCAACATAGAAAAAATCCTCGATAAAGAAGCAAAATACAAAGAACACATATTTACTAGCATCCAACAACAATAAGCGAAATATACAGTGGACTTAGAAACGAGAGCCTAAAAAGCCAGTAGACCACAAACAACGGACCACTGCGCCATAGAAACCACACACAAAACGAAATCACCTAAACCAAAATTGCAATAAGAAAAACCCAGCGCCATCTATATCCAATAAACAAAACACCCACAATAATAAATTAGTCAGCAACGACTTGAAACAAATCAGAAACAATACGTACGTAGGAACTTAAATCAATAAGATTTTATATAGAATTGTATACTTGTATTACTATTACACTTTAGCCTGTTCAATTTTGAAATGAAGAGAAGTTTACAAATAAAATTACATCTTTTATTTAAATATCCAACATGGTGCAAAAACGTAATATTTAATAGATTGGATGCAAACCCAACACAGTGTCAAATTTAGAGATGGAAATCAAGATTGTTACACAAGGAAACAAAATCCTCAAAAATATTATTTATTCAGTCTGTCTACAAATCGCTACAAACTTGGTAGCGATTCTTCAGCTATCTTCATCAGTCTATAAATTTCTATAAGTCTAAATTTAATAAGTGATCAACTTTGTTACTTAGATAAGTGATATGGCAAAATCGGATTGGTTTGCATTTAGACGCTTCTAATAATTCCTCATATTGTTAAAACATATCTACCAGCACCCCGTGTGGCCGATGTTTTCCCAAAGCCGTCTTCGAATTTTCTGCTAATGTTGATAATATCACTGCGCTTCTATCTGATCTCAATGGTTTTAAAGTTGCGTCTCCTTTTCACATTGATAACTTATTGGCTTTAATTGATCTAAATATTATCAATTGCTTAAAGAATTTCCTGTCCAATACTTGGCATTAGCTTATTCAGCTTCTTGGTATTAGCTAATTATCGGTTTAGAAAAGTATTAGCTTATTCAGCATTTATTACTTTTTGTCTTTGCATTGCCAATAGTATTTTTGTCCTCATTTGAGTTCCTTACGTCAGTCAACGGCCGGTGAGAGACCCCCCGAGGTAAAACCGGCCGACGTTAAATAAGTTTCAAGACAAGACAATCCAAAACATCCTACCCGACGTCGTAGCGATGTGGTTAAGATGCATGACTGCCACCGCAGAGTCCCGGGTTCGATCCCCAGCGCAAGCTATAGTTTGCGTTGTTGATCGAATCTAGGCAACTCACGTAACGAGGTCGGTAATTATAGGATGAAGATAACTATAATTTATCATGCACATCTATAGGGGTAAGATGTAAAACTTCGGTCCATTGTGTGCGGGTTGGCACGCACTATAAAGATCTCTTTACGGGTTAATCAATAAAGGTTGGAAAAGACGAAATTATCTGATATCCTACTTATCAGCGGCGTACGGGCTGAAGTGTGACGTTAAAACCGCGTCGGTGATTGGTCCTAGGGACGGAAATAGGCCGACGATATAAATAAGAAATAGACAATAGACAAAACATCCTACATGATCCTAACAGGAAGTAGTTGTACATTTCTCACCCATATTACTGATTTTGAATCAACGTTAATCGACGCTACAAACAAGAACAATGGTCGTACATGGTCAGTACTTATTATCTATTAATGGTACAATTAATATTATTAACAATGGTTGCTATTACATAAGACAAATTACAGTCAGAGCAATTGAGAAGCTTTCTCAATTACCAGTATCAAATTTCATAGATACCAAACTACTTTAAATTACAATAACTACTAAATTGAAATCTGTAATTTATTCATTCAAATACTATAACAGTTACATGAAAATTTCTCCCACAATACCGGCTGACACAAGTCGCAATCGGTACATTCATTTGCGTGAGTTAGTTTCTTAATTTTAAATGCTTTATTAACGGTTTCTCCATTTACAAAAATTATATGTCATATACAAGCTTGAAAAATTTTAGTCACATTGAGTATATACAAAGCAAAAATATACACAAAACATATTACTTTTAAACTACTTATTTTTATGGAAATTTAAATATGTAATTTAAAGAATACACGAAGTACTACATGATGTTTAAGAATGGTTTAGAAATTATTTATATATTTTTGTATCAAAAATATGTTGAAGATTCTTTTGATAATTAATATCTATTATGAACGGAATGACCTATTTTACCGAATTTTTTCTCATTTCATGAAACTGACACGAAACATAATAGAATGAAAAGCTAAATGCTGTTTTATATTCTGTTAAATTAATATGTCACTCATTGTTGGTATGCCTTTTCTGGATTCACCAACTGTAGTTTTAATTATAGCAGCGTTCTTTCTATGGAATTATCGTATCCTGTTGCGCATTTTATTTAAGTTTAATTAAATTGTTATATATATATATATAATGAATTTCTAGAAAAACAGATTTAGTTGAGTTTCTGGTACCTGTGCTTAGTCGTACAGCTGAACGTTACAGTAATTTGTTTCGTTTTGAATCAATTAGGATTTTATTTTTATTCACATGGTTATTTTATTTACTTAGGTATGTTTTGTTGGATTCAATTCTTTTTCATTGGTTTCTAGTATTTTTTATTTTAAAAATGTTTTTGCTTGTTTGAGCTTTCAAACTTTTATGTGAGTAAAAATTTAAATCTATATTCTGAATGTGTAAACTTAACCATGTAAGCATTCAATAATAAATCAATTTAATCTATATAGTTCAAGTTGAACAGAAAGTGATATTGGTTGTTTAGATATAAATCTCTAATTAAGGAGCAGATACAAATCTTTCTGTAAATGGACTCTCCCACTACTTGCCATCGTATGTTTTATCGGTCATATAAGACGTATGACAGCACATACGTTTTCTGAGGTGTTTGCACGGTAATGTATTTTCTTCCGTTTTCTATCTCAGCTTTAACTGATAGTACAGAACGGTACATTATCCAAACGTATATATCCAACTCATGAAAGAAGGAAAAAAACAAGATGGTCAAGGGTGTAGTTTTTAAAGAGAAGCCGGTATTCTCATATCCAATTTCTAAGAGAATTAAGAAGTGAATCTGTCGATTATTTGGCGCAATTATTTCCGAATGGACGCAACATTTTATTGCCAATTGCTATAGTTGATAACTCGATATATAAAGAAAAACACCTACGTGAAAAAAGATATATCACCTCATGGAAGGCTCACAGCAACTCTTAAGATTTCTCGCTACAGGAAGATGTTACAAGGACTTGGATTTCTTAACCATTATATCCAAACCAGCTTTGAGGAAAATAATTTCTGAAACCTGTAATGCTCTCTACTTGGCTTTAAAGAAAAACTATTTAAATGTAAGAAATTGTTAAATTTTGAACGGGTGCAGAATATTAATATAAATCAATATGTATCTTTATTTATTATTTGATTCCAAACAGTAACAAAAAACATTTTGCAATACTAACTACAACAATACTATTGTTCCGACAGTGTATAAGATAAACTTATAGGAGAATTTAATTTTCTCTTATAATACTATAAACAGTAACAATAAAAAAATGCAGGACGGCATATAGCATTGTTATACAATGTTTTAATCCTCACTACTTTTAATACTACTAAATGTTGTAAGCAACAATTGAAAAAAGTAAAACAAAATAAATGGCCGATATCAGTTTACGGTTTTATTTGTCTTGGGAACGTTTTTCTTGAACAGAATGTAAAAAACTTTTAAGTAATCTGTTAACGAAGAAGTAGCAACTGGTGGTCTCATTTCATCAAGTGTTGTACTGGTTTGTAACATACACACCAGATTGATTTGCAAATTCAGTTTGTTTATTAGATATATAGGCTCAAGGAGCTTTGTATTGTGAAAATCGTTCAAAATGAGGGGGGTAGGTTTCCCGTAGAGATGTTTGGGAATACATTTCTTTCTGTACCCACTAATCTCCCAATTCTTGTTAGATTTTGTTTATCCCTCAAAGAGAACATCATTCATAAGTTTTTGTACGAAGTTGATTTGACTCGGATTGATTTGCCGAAGTCTGTCTGCAGTATGTTTTCCATATCTGTCAAAGGAATCATTGACAGGGGCAGAATCTAATATCGTCTCAGTCTTGGACAAAACACCTAGTCGATCTCTTTCGAAATGAATACCGCGAACGATTTGTTGGGACTCCTGAAGAAATGTAACTACGTGAATTTCCTGCTGTAGTAGTTAGAAGGTTATTATCAAATTCTGTATGACTTGAATCTCCATGCTCAACAATCTAGAAAACAAAAAAGAAAAAGTTATTACATGATAATTGAATACATCATTATTACATAGTAGTTTGAATTAGTTAGAATACTCAACGAAGATATTATTGTGTTACAACTTTAGAAACAATCATATAAAGAAATTGTGTGGTAGATGTCTGCTATAAAATTCTATAAAAAAAAAATAATAACTATTGTTGTTGTAAAGAATATTAATGTTTAATGCAATTTTCAAATAGTGAGTCAAAGCATCCCCTGGCCGCGCCGGAGGCGCGGACAATGCCGTTGGCGAATGTGGGGACTATAAACTGTCAATGTAAAAAGCGCCAAAAATGGATCGGATGGTGTATGTGTCTAAATCGCTCGGACGCTTATAACGCCTTAACAGTACATTGCACCCATGCGAAGCAGGGGCGGGCCGTTAATTAAATAATGAAAGGAGAATTTTCAATTACCGTTTATCCAGAGCACGAGGTGTAATTGAGAACATATTGGGAATTTCAACTTCTAAATTTCTGATTTTTCAGACGTCTATTAATTAAAGATCGAAAATATAGCGACAGTGGTTTTAGATTGCTGTGTTTTGCATAATCTCTTGCGTCAAAATTCACCCGATATATATGCTCATCCAGATAGCCTAATCAATGAGAATATTGTCGACAACACCGTACTCTTAAGTACAAGATGTAATGACCCATAACCTATAAGCCGGGAGAAGGGGACAATTATTAGCCAGCACCAAAACTGTAAGGAATAATTGTAAAGAAGAATCGGTACCGTGGTAGGACCAAACGATTTTAGATATATTATATTTAAGCTATATTGTGTAGTAATTTATATTATGTATTATTTATGATGACTTTGAAAGTCATCGTAAATAGTACAATACATCGTAAGAATACAATTTTTAAAAAAATAAATAAAACATTCGCTTCCTTGCCTCTTATTCCATTACAATACAAGCAAGTTCTTCTTCAACGTCAATTGCTGTTCGTCTGGATCATTTAAAAAATCCATCAAATCGAAGTACCACAATTGGGGTTCGTATACTTCCTATTTTCCAATTCCAGACGTTTCTGATTTTAGCGTGATCCTTTTTATAGACAGATCTTAAGAAATTTAACTTTTTTTAGTCACCTTGTTAGTTGCTGAATCCACTTCTTTGTATTTTCTAATGAGTTTTTCATAAGCGATATTTTTTATTGCGATCATGGTGTAGTTAGTTTTTTAATAAATTTTTTGCCATAAACAGGAATTATTTTTATAAATTTCGATAAACTCCGCTAGCAATTCACGGGAGCATTGGCCCAAATCCGATGCATGTTTTTATAGTCACAACACAGCTGAGTTCGAAATGGATTGAGCTAAAAACGGAGGTTAAAGTACACCAGTTAAAGTACACAAAACGATGTTCTCCTGTCATCAGTTATTCGATCTGACCTTCGATTTCATTTCGACGCGATAAGTCATAAGACGTACGTGTTACTGTCTAGACGCTCCGTTTTACCTGATACTATTTGTCCTATCATACAAAAGTACGATAAGTCGTAGCGTCTAAAGCTTAACATTAAGACTGTATTAATCCTTGAGTAAAGACTTCAGGATCGACGTAGAGTTCATTTTTGCTTTTTTAATTCTTTGTTTTAATAAAAAAATTGAGAGAGGGGAGATCATTTTAGAACGTTTTATTTTACTCTTGATAAAAACGCTTCCCGTACCTGAGGGAGAGATATCATTTTAGATTTTTTCCCCTTATAAATACTCTACTGCTTAAAGATATCTTCATTTATAGTTGGTAATTATTGTTGCATTTATTGTAGATGCGTTGAATTAGATTTTTGGAACGGTCAAAAAGAGGAGCCTGTCGTTATGCATGGTTACACTCTAGTACCGTTTCTACCTGCCAAAGAAGTTTTAGAAGCAATTGCTGAATCAGCCTTCAAAACGTCAGATTATCCGGTCATTTTATCGTTTGAAAATCACTGTAATCCGCGTAAACAAGCAAAAATCGCCAACTATTGTCGTGAAATATTTGGGGATATGTTACTCACCGAACCGCTAGAATCGCATAAGCTCGAACCAGGTAATTTGTTTATTTATTTATTTTTCTATTTGCATTATGATCCAGAACATACACAATTTTTAAAGTTCATATGCTTACATGAGAGATTTTTATGATTCATACATCTGCTTTTTTTCAATTATATTTCGAATTTGAAAAAAAATATCTATGCATGGATATTTTTAACTATAATTTATTCTTGACTTGAATTTATATTGTCTTAAAGTTTATATTTTCTTAAAGCTGTCTTAAAGATTTAAAAATTATAATATTTTCCGACCCGACTCTAGTTACTATTTTATAGACAATCGTTAAAAGAAAAGGACTGCTCTTGTCATTAAACTTTCGCAAATTTATTACCTGTAAAATCGCCAGAGTACTATAAATGAAAACCCGGTTGGAATTTATTGTTCATATGAGAACAATTCGCATAGTGTTTGTCTTTGTACTTATTTATTCTTTTTATGTACATTTGTCTTGAATATATTACATTGTGCTTTCATATTATTCCTTTGGGTTCATTTTTTCTATGCATATTATGTTCCTGCGTTAAGTAAACGATATTCAAAATCTCCAATAAAATACTGTTAATTAAGAACTCATACTTTTACTATATCGCCAGAGTACTATAAATGAAAACCCGGTTGGAATTTATTGTTCAGATGAGAACAATTCGCATAGCGTATGTCTTTGTACTTATTTATTCTTTTTATATACATTTGTCTTGAATATATCACATTGTGCTTTAATATTATTCCTTTGGGTTTATTTTTTCTGCAATGGGTACTGCAATGACAGCAAAAATGGATTTTTTGAGGTAGCTATTAAAGTACCTCAGAAATTTCTTTTCGCTGTATAGGAGACCAAAGATAATAGATTTTTTAAGATATTTTTCAAAATATATCAGAAATTATTTTCGATATATATTTTCTGACGTTTTTATCAAAATACTTCAGAAAATCCATTTCTGCATATAGAAACTCAAAGATAATGTACAGTGTACAATATTTAAATTATTTATAAGAATGGTATGAAAATTAAACGCGGAAAGTGCAGACAAAGTGTAAATTGAATTACAGTAAATTAATGAGAAAATTGTGGTAGTAACTGATTAAATATTTGGGCACAGTGACAACATATTGACGCTTTTGTACCAGTTATTTTCTAGTATCAGAAAACAATTTAGTGTAAAGGAAAAGTATATAAAAATTTGAAACACTATTTCGGTTTTTTTGAATTTGAATAATAATGATAATAGGAAATAACTAACGAACGACAAAAAATGTTAAAAGTCTCTTTGTCGTTTTTAAAATTTATTATTCTATTTCATATTTTTATTCAGTTGAATTAATCTTACTATTTGTATATTGTCAAGGTTATTTTTGGAGGATGATTTTATGAACAACGTGACCGGAAAGAGAGAATCCTTTTAATGAAGTACGCATCTATCCTCTCTTACATTACGAGATCGAAATGACGTTATAATACGCTGTTTAGAATGAAACACAAGACTTAGTAATTGTTAACATTGCAAGCCATGTATTGAATTTTTTTCAGTCAACCAAAATTAATTGAATTACAAACAGCGCCGCAGAGCCCTAACATCTACCTATCGTCTTGCTTATTCAAGGCTGTTTGAATGAAACATGCATAAATTCAACTAACTGTATTAACAATGATTTGGTTAATGTACATGCAAATAAGCAATAGTTATTCGTACATTCAAAATAATAAAATGATATCTGTATTCAATTACTACGTGCAAATAGATTAATAAATATGGAGTTCAAGTTTGGTCAAATAAAATCTACAATTATTTATATAATTATTTTACTTACAGTTTTTGTCGTTCCTAACATTACAAATTTATTTTTGAATTACATCGTTACCTTATTAATTCACTTCAATTTATTTTAATTTATCTCAACAAATAAACTTGCTGCCTAATCAATTTAATTTATTTTATTTAAAGAATTTTATTCACTTTAATTTATGATTTTATTTTCATAACACAGACTTGACCTTACAACTTAAAATTTCTTATTACCGACTATTTTTTCAAGTGAGAGCTGTGTCTTTTATTACTTTCTTTGACCAACTAATTTCCTATCTAGATTATGATCGATATCTCTCACTACTTTACCCCTTTTTATGGTAAGTTGCTTTCATTTAATTTATTAATCTCTAACCTACTTTTTCTAATTGCTATCGCCATGATAAATGTAAATCTAATCAGATATGATTTCTGTGCTCATACTTATCAGAGAGTACACTTTCACTTATTATTGATTTATTACCAATCAGATCTATTTATTCGCACATACACTGACCACGGCGTCACCCTGCTCATTCACTACGCTTGGTGCATGGGTCGGTAACCCCGGTTGCGTGTAATAGAATTTGTTCAAAGTTTAATTGGATACAATAGAGTTTAATCAACGATAAATGATTATTTTTACATTTTAATTGTAAAACTAATTTACCGTAAAACTGCCCATATTTTATTGCCTTTTTTCCAAGTCTAGAACACAAACTGTTTACGTATTAAGAGTACAAAACCATCTACCATAGAACTATACTAGAACGAGGACAAATTTTCTCGTTACACTCGTCACCGCCCCGGGAAAATTCGCCCTGGAATTTCAAGAAACAAAGATTATAGAAAGCTAGTTAAACCAGAATATTACCCTAATTACTGCAAATAGTTTTATCTAAAACTTACTCTATGTTCCCCTTATAGTCTGATTATGCTACAGCATAAGTCTACCTATTGGTTGTCAACATAAGGTTAACTCTTTTTCAATATAAAACTATCTAATCTTTACCTCAGTCTAACTATTTGTTCAACATAAGGTAACGGTGCGTTTCTAAGATTATTTACAAAGATCATACAATTGACTATTTGTCAAATTGAGGCTAACTTGCTCAACCTAATAATATCGTAAAAAAATTAATATTCAAAAATATTAAACTCATAATTCAAAAAATTTATAGATTGCGTACAGGTTGTATGCGACAGTATGATTAACCAGTTGTGTTTTTGTTTGGCATTCGGAGTAGATTTAACACAGAGTTTTAACCTAAATTTAAATTCTTAACTTAGTTGGTTTCTTGATGACCTGAAAAATGAGTAACTGAAAAATAATAAAAAATCCATTGAAACGTAGGAAACGCGGTTGGTGGCACACATTTCTCTATCCTGTACTTACATACATACAAGATTATGAGTCTCATTCTTATTCAAATTATGAGGGTTTAGCTTATACAAAAAGAATGAAAAAAAATATTTTGGTACAATACATTTTATTGCTTTTCAAATATTCTCTTTAGGTTTCAAACACTTTTGTATGCGTACGAACCAATTCTCGAAATTTTGTTTCCACTTTGAAGGTACCTCAAAACATAGTTTTTGAACGCTTGAGCTGCTTCCTGAGGCGATGAAAATGCTGTCCACGCATTTTTTGTTTGGCATTTTTTTCGACTCGTAAGATTCGTCACCTGCTAAGATGTTGTATATATTTTGCAGTTATTCATGGGAGAATGTTTGGAGCAGATCCATACACCAAGTGACTCGGGTTTTTGCTCTAATTTTGGTTATATAATTTGGAATTCTTTACGGACACATCTTTTTAACACCAAAATATACTGCAGTCTTCGATACGCCTATTCTATTTCACGATAAATCACATGTCGGTCCTTGTCAGTCATGTTGAAGACAATATCGTTTGTTTTAAGGAACATCCAATTTTGGTGACCTTCCCGAGTACAGCATTAAATACATCACTGGCAGAAGCACGACCACAATGAAATTCCGCTAGTTGTAAATAGTCTTTGCTGATAATGATTCATTACCAAAAGTTGCTCTAGGGTTGGGCAAATGTTGCTACGATTGATGCTTTGAAAACAAGTAACGCATCATGTCTTTGACTTTTCCACAGTTTGTATACCATACGTTTATTTGTCAATGCCTTTGAATAATAATTTAGACTATTGGATTATCATTTTGAGAGTCAGCCGCTATCAAAACTTTACGGGCCGTTATTGATGCATATATTTATTATTATTAACATTGCAACGCAGACAACTCTGAGTTGATAAGAGCTGTAATTACGCGTACGCGCACTTTTAACTTTTATAAATCTAGTTGGTTTTTAAACATGTTTTTTGAGTTCGCCTTGATAACATCTGGTGGGAGTGAGTTCCAGAGACAAACGACTTTGTTGCTGATGAAGTGTTTCCGTGGATTCTTACAGCATCGTTCTGTTTTTAATTTCAGAATGTGACCTCGCAGCTGAGAGTTTGTGTTTTTTGAAAAGAGATCCTTTAATTTGCAGCTGAAGTGGCCATTAAGGATTTTGTAGGTTTCAATTACATCGCCTCTATTTCTGCGTTCCAGTAGGGTAGCTAGTTTCAATGTTGAAAGCCACTTCTCGTATGGTAGATTTCTGAGACAACTTGGAACCTTAGTTGCTTTCCTTTCGACCTTTTCAAGGCATTGATAAAGGCCTCAATGTCCTTGCTAAATTACGGGTTCCACATTGAGTATACATACCCCTTATTAGAAGGAAAATATATAATTTTCCGTCGCTAAATTCAGCCCCTAAATAATTAGGGGAATAATCTGGAATTCAAGAGTTAACCCTTATTTGTAGAAGGAGGTGAAAAAAAAATACTTTATTGATAAAATAAATTTATTTTACAAATATGGTAGAAATAATCATATAAAACATAACAAAAAACTGAAAATAAACAATAATTTTAAATAAATAAATAACAATTCTAAATAAACAAAAAATTTAAATTAACAAAAAAAATTCTAATTAAACAAAGAAATTCTAAATAAATAAAATACAATTCTACATAAATTAAAACAATTCTAAATAAACAAAAAAAAAACTAAATAAATAAAAAATTTAAATATTGTACAAATTGTCAATTCACTTAATTAAATTCTGTTTTTCCTAGATTTCACCGAAGCAAATTTATTAATTATTTCGTCATCATAAATTGATATCATAGCCCCCTTTTTCATTTGCATCATAGTTAAGGAAGACATTTTTTCTTGACCAATTGAATTGCGCAGATAATTTTTAACCCGTTTTAATACAGAAAAAGATCTTTCATGCATTACTTATAGGCAAACTTAAATATTGTCTTAAAATTATTTCCACGTTCGGAAAAGTTGTTATGATATTCTTTTGTATCATAAACTGCAACATGTCACTTGGAGAAGTTATAGAATTACTTTTCATAATTGATTTAAATTGAATTAATTCATTGTAGAACACTTCAGTATCAATATCATCTTTATAAAATTCATATACTTTATCTGTCAATTCTTTTTCGTGCAAATAATCCTCATTAAATAAAATTTCAAATATCTCATACAATGTAGGCTTCATTTCTTGTTTCAAATTATTGAATCAAGGAATCGCAGATTACATAAAATGTGTTTATAAGAAAATTTCTTTTGCCTAAGAATAATAGTGTCGTCCATTTCGTCATGAAATCTTTTTTTTCATTTTAAGTCTTGTATATCTTTATATGTCTATATATGTTTTTATTTCACTTAGCTACATGCCTTCTTTTTCTATTTTATCGAAGTTTTCTCTTAAATCTTTTATAAACGCTATGAGGCTCTTGTATAAATCAACAGCTATGCTCAATTCATTATCTACTTTCTGAAGTAATTTACTAGTCGCATTTATTCTATTTAAAATTTTATGCCAAATGATCATTAGTAAAGAAAATTCTAAAGACTTTATTTTATTACCTATGTCTTTCGCTTCCCTCTGTGCTTTTTCTTTCTGCGAGTCATTTGATAATTCTAATAATGCATTTTTTATTTCATTATATCCATTCATAATTGCATTAACTGCATCGGCTCTCGCTGACCATCTAGTGTCAGATATTCTTTTGACAATTAAATGTTTTTCATTATTTTTAAATAATTCTAATACATTCCTACGTTGAAAAAACATATATATTTTGTATCATATCAAAAAATCTGAAGTTGGCGTACAACATTCAGCAACATAATTACCAATTAGATTTAAGTAATGACTTGCGCACAGGATATAATGTGCTGCTTTGCTTCGGTTCTTAATACGTGCTTGCAGCCCCTTATATTTTCCCAGCATGTTTGAGGCATTATCATAATTCTGACCTCTACAATTTGATAAGTTAATATTCATGTCATTTAAAAATTCAATATTGTTGTTTCCAAATTTTCAGAAGCGTGTGAATAAATAGGAACAAATCTTAAAAATCTTTCAGTCGGTTTGCCGTTGGACAATAAATATCTAACAACTGTCAACTGGTCTACATAGGAAATATCAGGTGTTGAGTCTAAAATGAGCGAGAAATATTTTGAAGTAAACAATTCTCTCAATATAACCGAGGTAACTTGTTTTCCCATTATATCTACAAATTCATCGCAAATCATTGAAGATTAATAACTTACTTCACCAGAGTCTTTATTTTTTGAATCCTCCAAATGTCTAGCTAAAAATGGATCAAACTCGCTAAGATATTCTAAAGAGCCTGGGTATACACCATTGTTAGATTCAAATAAGCTGGAATTTATTACACGAAATGGTAAACCATATTTGGATTAAAAAATTATTGTGGCTACTACTCGTTTTAAAACATCCCTCCAGTACTGTTTTTCGGAATTGTTTTACTTTAATAATGTAGTAATAATTTTATTGACGTTCATTGACCTACACAACAATATAGACATATTTGAAATGTGGTGCTCTGAATTTTCATGTTCGCTAACCCGAATATGTACCTTTTTCCAGTCTTTAAATCCAGCTGTTAAAGCTATTATTTGTTTATTAAATAGTTTACAAACGTAGCAATAAATGGACAGACTTTTTGGACTATATACAAGCCATTCTCGGTTGTTTTCAACCTATCGCCCTATCGAACAAGCAGGATTTAGATCTGGTTTCAGCACAAATGATCATTTACAGGTGGTGAGAAGCCTAATAGAAAA
>WYDF02308871.1:0-15105 GCA_009867245.2 Adranes taylori | reverse complement strand
CTGCTTTACCTTCCCTTATTTTGTCAATTGCGACTTTCACCTTATCTAACAGTGTACAGGGTGTACACTTTCTAATTGAGTATTGGTATCTCCTAGAGTAGAAAAGATAGAGAAACGTTTAAATGGGTAAAAAACCAGATTATTAAGAAACAAACATCATCATTCAACTGTTCAAAGCCGGATTTGAAATATATGTAAAAATCTAAATTTTGTAATTCTCTAAAATTTACTCTAGCATTCTTATTTCCGATAATATTAAAAAACTTTGAAAGTAATTTTTTGTTACATAAGTAACATACTTAAGTTTACAGTCAACACTTATGTAATACAACTTATCGTAACTGCGTAAACACCATCAACATATAGCATGAATAAACTAATGTATGGGGAATTTGAAAATTTAATCATATCAACGTGCTGACTATCCCACCAACACACCCCAATAACGGGGCCCAAAAAATTTTGGTGCCCAACGTGACGGGCACTATAATTTTCTTGAAAGAAAATCCGAACCAGCAGCACCTCAAAGATGGTCAACACCAGAAATCAAACCTCTACCGCAGAAGAAGACAATCTCATCTCCAGTGGCACCCAGCACTCCAATATCTAGCAAAGTCAAATGTTCGATCGAATGGATTCAGCTAACATCACCAACCAGAAAAATAAAAACCTACAACATCAATGGGGTTCCCACCAACAAAATACGCCATTTGCGCCTGGATATTCGGGTAACCACGCGAAATATATCTAACAATTCATCCTCAGCTGCGAGCAATTCTTCAACGACAAGCAAAAGAATATACACGAGGTACGAACCACTGTATCTTCTTTAGGAAGTGTTCAAAGCTGCGCTACAAAACCAATTCGGAGGCGAAAAACCAATTGTTGCAACCACCCCACGTTATTCAACAATCACCAAGCGAAAACCACCGTTATCATGTACTTTATAACAGAAAAAGTCGCTATTATATTAGTTATATTCGCTACGACCGAATTGGCATCCAGCAACCGCCCGAAAGCATAAAAGTTCAAATCATACTGGCGCTTTGCACATCCGTTACATCAACGGCCCTTGGAATCAATTTCCGCAACGTCATGAAGTACTATATAAAGCAGCTACATTGCCCAGTTCTACACTCTCGCACCAACAAGAACGCCGTCAGGAAACTACAACAACTAGGCAACTCTACACAAAAACCTCCACTCATGGCATTGTCCAGCACAACACTAGCATCAAGACTGCACAGTACTTCGGCAGTGCGTAGAAAAACAGCAAAGCCAAGACACTAATCGGCCAACGAGCAACGATCCCGGTGCCACCGCATGGTCTGCCGGACGGCCCCACCAACAACAATAAACAATAATCAACAACCATCCCACCACCACAACCCACCAACTAAGCCGATAACAAATTATAATGATAATGGGACTCATAGACAAAATTACAGTACTGCAACAACTTTCTAGTTTAACCAGTTATTATAAAATAACTGCAGAAAGATCGACTAAAAAAGCACTAAACCCGGCAATTACTTGCAAGACATCACTACCAACAGCCATTCGCGTTAGCCAAAAAAATGTTGACGTGAACTAATTGGGATGGTGAACTCGGATAGCTGGACCGCACAATAAAAAAGTTTGAAAGGCGGCAAGGCAAGTTCCAATAGAATGCTCGATAACTGAAATATTCGAAGCGCTATTTCCAACCCGTCAATTTCTCGGAGCGACCGACATATTTACAAAAATGAACGATCAAGATATTCTTAACTTCAAGTTTTAGAATAGTGCCGACTAATTCGGCATAATTCCAAGTCCACTTAGTTCCCTTGAGAACGTATACCATTTATCACAGCGGACACAACTGGCGAGTAGTGGGTGTAAAGATTTCACCATGGTCCGGGATAACGTGCATATGTGAGTACGCGAAGACCTGAAAACTACACTTAATAGCGTGAAGCAGCTGAAACTAGAACCTCACCAAAAAGTAGCCCTGATCTCGACATACCTAGTCCTTCACTACTTTTATAAGTTGGAACTGTCCTCTCCAACTAAAAAACTATTTAATTAAAACAATAAACAATAATCCCACTTCAAAAACACAGAAATATCCCACTTCAAGCTAGATCAAGAAATAAGGGTAGCGATACAGGACATCTACCACCTGCCGCAATCAACAACAGACGAACTATTAAATGCGGTAAGCGAGAAGGGAGAGGGTAGATTAGGTATACGAAAGCTAGACATAACGAGTTAGTAATAATGGTAGATATAGTATTAATAGGTCTAAAGTGTATAAACGCAGACGTCCCGGCGATGCTAGATGTAGATGTATGAGCCCTCTCCAAAATCTAGCAAATATATTAAGACGCAACTGACTATGAAGCATCAAAGATGTTGACAAGACAAACCCAATTGTAACGAAAGCAGAGCTCTTAAGGTTGTCTGAGTTTAGTACGCGAAAAAAAATCGGTGAAAGCGTTTACCGTTGGCCCAATAGCGAATGTATGGTTGTACGATCGATCTTAAGCTATTAAAAACATGTAGACAACAAACTGCCTTAAAATGCATAATATTACTCCAAATAGAGTAGTATTAGGGAGATACAAACCGCAAATGAATTTACAATTCCGCCGATGTGGCTACCAGTTTGAGACACGGAGGCAAGATCTATGCACCTCGACCAAAGCGATTAGAATCTGTAAACATAACGAAATTGGGAGAGTCGTTTTAGATAAAACAATTGAAAACAATAATAGGATAGCAGTAACGGTAGCATGTTCTTACGACTAGCTCAAGGGCACTTCTGATACCAGAGATAATCATAAAAATCGGGAAAGAGTTTTCGTGGTCGACTTTACAGTCCGTCACGAAAATAACAAGTATCTCCAAAAGGCAATACTTGGCAAGGTTAATAAATATGGTTATCAATGGTCCCGAGGCAAAATTATGCTCACTCTGGCGAAGTCCTACTAATAGTGGTAGGCATATGAGCAATACTTTAGCTAACTTAGGCATTAAAAACAAATCGTCACTATTAACAACATTTCGTAACAACGTTTCTAATAAACTTCTCAATATGATCGATAAAACTTTCAAAAGAATAAGTACGGCTCGAATATGAGACGTTTTGAAACCAACAAAAACGTCAAACCATGCGGTTTAAAAGCATTTCGCTCTATTCCCGACCCTCTCTTTACATTTCAAATTAGTATTTCGAGACATCACCGAAGCTTTTGTTCCAATCTGGCACGCTGGACTAATTCGCAAACTCCAAACACTAAAAATATTTCATTCTAATTAAACAGTCTAGTCATACATATTCAATCGCAGTATCCAAATCAAAATAGGAGACACTCGATCTAGAATTATCTGTAGACAGGTGGGAGTTCGGCATAGATCTATTTTCGCCCCGCATTACTTTACATAACGTATCGCTACGATATCTAGATTCCTAGAGACCCCAATTTCCAATGTGCTCTATTTGCCGATGACACGGCGTTTGGTCCTGTAGTCAATCAGCAGTAATCGCAAACGCATTAAAAACTCTCTCAACTTCCTTTTGGCACAGAAATGACGCTTCACACCAAACTCGAACAGGAGGCAAGCCATCTTAATTTAGTAACTAAATTTTTACCAAAAATTGGCACCAAAACAAATGGAATTTTCATCTGCAACTCTAAGGAAAACGATTTCGTTGCAAGACGAGGTCATGCGAATTACATTTACCGAACGTTCAACTGAAGTTCTGACAAAAAACAAACTCTTGTCACCTCTAATTGTGATTCCGCAGAGACTTCAAAAAACCCAAATTTTCAGAATAAATTCCTAACTGATACAGATGATCTTGCCAGAAATTTATATAGCTGCTCTACACCAATTACAAAAATTTCTGAAAACTATGATATCATCTGCCCTGACTGACAAAATATATGAAACACTTAAAATTGATAAAACCACAACCCAGGAATTAATAATTTAACCCATATCATCCTAAGAAATATCCCACTTCAAACAACTGAACTTCATTGGAATATTATTAAGCAGTGTCTCCTATTATTTGCCAGTACAATGGAAAATGGTCATGAATTCCAAACCCTAGGATAGATCCTAAAAACGTTTCGTATACCACCTAATAATAATTCTCAATGTGATGGGTAAATCTTTCAAAGAATAATTACAGCTCGAATATGAGACGTTCATGAAACCAATAAAAACGCCCAGATAGCCCTTGCGATTTAAAAGCCTCCCGCTCTACTCCCCACCTCCTCTTTAAATTTCAAGTAATGTCACTCGCGTTTTAAACAGTGCCCACTATAAATTGACAGTATTTTTGGACATCACACAAGATTTTTATTGAGTCCGGACTAATTTGCAAACTCCACACGCTGAACATATTTCATTTCACTCTAATTGAATAGTTGAGTTATACATATCCAAACGCAGTATCCAAACCAAAAAGGATACATTCGATCTAGAATTATTCGTCCACATGTGGGAAAAAACATTTGATTCAGTATAGACGTGATCAATATTAGATTTTCTATTATTGATGTGTTGATTCGACGTACGCAAGGTTGATCTAGCATATCTACGAAAATGGAACATCATGTATCAAACTCCATAAAAACACGAGTACTTTCAAAATTGGAAGAGGACTGACACAATGAGAACTATTTCGCTGAAGTTATTCACATGAACTTTCTATACTGTTTTCAAAAAACTAAATTGGAGCGAAATGGAAATAAATATAAACGATCTTGATGATATCATGATCTTAGCAACGAGCCTAGAGCAACTAGAAACAATGTTGGTACAACTCAACGAAGAATCGCAGAAGATTGGTCTTAAAATGAATTTATCAAAAACCAAAATCATGACTAATATTGCTGATGATAGACACCCAAATTGGAAATGATGTCAAGTTGTCGATCATTACAAGTACCTTGGTCACAATTTAAAATTAGATTGGAAAACTACAGTGTTGAAATAACGAAAAGAATAGGACTCGGTTGGGCAGCATAAGGAAAACTCTTTCAAGCGTAAAATGAACAATACCTGGAAAAGGAAACTGTTCGATTCATGTGACCTTCCAGTTTTAACTTATGGAGCTGAAACTTTGACACTGAATAAATTGTCTGCAAATAAATTGATGGTAGCCTAGAGAGCAATGAAAAGGAGTATGTTGGGAATATCATTAAGGGACAAAATGACCAATGAATGGATCCGACAACAAACATAAGTCGTTGATGTCATGCAACGTATAGCGTAATTAAAATGGAACTGGGCAGGACACATAGCCATACTGACCGATGATCGTTCGACTAAAACAATTCTTTAATGGTGACCACCAACAAAAAGACCAATGAGACGGCGCCTGAACGTTGGATATACGTTATTAAAAAAAGAGCAGGAACTAACTACGTGACAAGAAGAGGTATTGGATCGGGAAATATAGAGACAGCTAGGGGAGACCTACGTCCAGCAGTGGACATAAATGGCTAGAAAAAGAAGAAGATTGCTACGATATCTCGTTTCCTAGGAACCCAATTACCACTGTGCTCTTTACGCCAGCGGCACGGTTTTCTGGTCCTGTAGAAAATCAGCACTAACCGCCAACGCATTAAAAATTCTCCCAATTCCTTTTTGATGTGGGTGCGGAAATAAAGCGCCAGATCAAACACGAACAAGATCCAGGCTATTTTAATTCAGAGATGTTCGTCTCCAGCTCCGAGGAAAATCTATCCCGAAACAAGACGCAACCTGTGAGTTACGTTTAACGTTCAACTGGAGTTCCGACATTAAACATACTCTTGTCGCCGGAGTCAGAAAACGCGACAACATAATTTCTGTCCTGCGAAAACAATTCTTGGGGTATGAACCCAAAACACTCGTAAAATCAATTATTGATTATAAATAAAGTCTGCAATAACCAAATCCACAACTTAGCCATAAACAGAAACGCTGTAAACGACATTTTGAACGAACACTGTTCGGCAACTCCCATTTCGGATAGTTTAAAGCATCTTCATTCCAACAATCCACAGGCGTAACACCGAAACACAATATAATAGCATATCAAACAATTCGGAGTCGCAGACGTCCAAAAATTAAATTTCTTCAAGCACACCCTACACAAATTTTTATCAAATCGATGCAAGAACCCCGAGATGACCAACAGGAAGTTCTTGAATTTGTCCCATTGTCCCTGAGATAACCGCCGTAGCTGAAGATCATAAAAACAAAACAGAAAATTGGAGAGCGTATTTAAGAGTCTGGACTACAAAAAAAAACGGGCTATAAAAAAATTGTATGAAGTGGGATAGACAAAGGTTTTATAATTGAGGTTGAACATAAAAATAAAACTGAAGTAGTGAAGATAGAGGAAACAAAGTTTGGCTGAACGAGCGTGAGGGAAAATGTGGAATATGTAGGAAAGAAAAGAAATGGTAGGCATATTGGATGAAAAATTATGAAAGTGCAAAGTGGAGTGGTCCTGTAAAAGGGAGAAAATGGAAAATCGGAACGAGTGTTGGGAATCTGCACTATAATAGGAGATGGTCTATTAAAAACAAATGGTGTGAAGAAAATAGGAGAGCAAATGATTGTGATACATGAGGTTGAATATAAAATAAAATATATGCAAAAATATATAAGATTCAGATGTATGTGGTAGTGAAGAGAAAGAGGAAACAAATTTTGGCTGCAAAATATACAATGAAAAAGACAAAAAAATATAAAATGAAAACAAAGCAGAACACAAAAATAGACGAAGTAAAACGAAGCAACAAAAGTCCACCAAATCCAATAAAAATCCAAAAGTGCTATGATAAAAGTTTTATAGGTTCCTGTTGATTGGAAAGTCGAAACTATAGCACACCTTGCTTATAATAATGTACCCATTACCAGAGTTACAAATCCATTCAAATAATAGTGTAATGACGAGATTTGTCATGGTTTTGATTAAGTTCTACTGAATATACTTTTTATAAAATTATTATGCAAGAATCATCTACTTTATTTAAGATGGCTAGATTCTTTGAAATGTTTAGTGGTTTAAGCATGTTGTGGGCTAGACCAACTAGTTGCAAGCAGTGCAAATGTTAGTTCAGACTTGGATTTTCATTTAAACTTCTAGTCATGAAAAAAACATTAAACAAACATTTAAAACATCTTACTTAAATTAGAATTTCACCACGGGAATCGAAGAGCAGCATAATTTTTTCCGTCGGATAAATTCAAGGCCAATAACGTCAATTATACAAATTATGTGTAGCAGAGATCGCCGCTGATTGGTGAAAGTCAATAGGTAGCACATCGAATTACTATGTGATACCGTATTAGTATGAGATAACATAGTATGAGATAAGGATTAGATAACATATCTAATCGTATTTACATTAATCATGGCGATAGCAATTAGAAAAAGTAGGTCCAGGTGAATACATTAAATGAGTGCAAATATATCATAAGAAGGGGTAAAGTAGTGAGAGAAATCGATCGTGATATTGACAGGAAATTAGCTAGCCCAAGAAATGAATAAAAGTTACGCAAGTCTCACAGGAACGGATAGTTGGTAATCAGAATTTTTAAGTTGCAGAATAAACTCTTGTCACTGACTGTTTTGAAAATGAAATCATGAATTAAATTAAATTATAATAAAGTCCAAATGAAATCATGAATAAATTAAATTGACAAATAAATATAGGGCATACTAGTGTACAGTAGGCAGCAATAATTAAATATTTAGTTTGAGTTTGAATTTTTTGAAAAAATTACATTAAATCGACCAGCAACGAGTTTATTTACTGAAATAAATTAAAACAAATCGAAATGAATTATGAAGGTAATGTTGTGTAATTATACCTTTAATTCTGATGGTAGAATCTACAGAAAATTGTACGTAGAATAATTCTTATAAATAATTTGGGAATTTATTGAACAAACTTGCAAGTCATTTTGATCAATCTATTTGCAAGTAGTAATCGAATATAAGTAACATTTTATTTTATTAATTTGGGAAGGCGTTGTTTATTTTGCATGCACGAATTATGATTTCACTTGCATGTACGCATTTCCAAAATCATTGTCAATACCATTTCGTTAAGTTTATGCATTTCTTTTATTTATAGAAGACAAATTATGGTTGTTAGGGTGGCGCAGAGTTTAGTTAAATTTATACTGATTTAGCAGAATTAAATAAGAAAAGTGCTCGCAAAACAGTTTTTGTAATTAGGTTAACAATTTTTTGGGATTAACCAAGCTTTATGATCTCGGGTGTTGTTAAAATTCAAGGGGGAATTTTCCAGGAGTGGTGGCGAGTGTAATGTGGCAATTGGTCCACGTTTCTGTTCAGTTTGATGTTATAAAGATTGAGCATTAGAGACTCACAAAAATGTAAATACTTCAAGATAAGTAGATATGCTAAAATGTTTAGCTGTGTAAATAAGATTTAAACAAGCGGCAAAGTCTAGTGTTTTATTTTAAAAGTTAATGGGAATCTACGGATTATAACTTCATTCAATCGTAGATAAATTAAAGTTGGTATCGATTTATGTACGAGAAAATCCTTTAGGGTAAGAGTGAATCTTTACGCACCCCATTGAAAGATTCTCTCTTACCACGTCACGTTGTTCATAAAATTCAGCCCAAAAACAAACTGTGGCATATATGGTTGCGACACCGAATGACAGCTTGTAAAGTTTTTCCCAATTGTGAAAGTGGCATATATGTTGGAAGCGCCGGGTAAAAGTAATTATCGGTAGAATTTCCCCGAAGATTTTACTTTTTTTCTTCAAATTTATAAAATGACTTGAATATTAATTTTATAAAAAGTAGAACCTAATTAAAAAGATGACAAATCTCAGCGTTACATTAGACCCAGGCGGAAGAGGAGGACAAATCCGAAAGCCTCGTTAAACAAACATTCCAATATCCTCCTTTAAACCAAATTCCCAACGGCGAGAGTTTAGTGGGTCAAATACCATATGGTTGGGTGCCCTGGCCACATTTTTCATTTGATGATTTTCTACCTCGCACATAAAACAAACAAAAAAAGTTAATGTACAAAAAATTATGTAAAGCAAATACTTAAGAACTCTGTATATATTTCTATTTCAAATACTTAAGAACAGACATAATGCTAATCTAAATAATAATGCAAATTTAATCATTCGTGTATATGTAAATTTTAATTGCCCATGATACGTTATTTCAAAACATGTAGATCTTATATAATTTGATAAATTCAGTTGTATTATTCGAGCTAACAGTGGCTGATTCAGCTTTCAAGTAGAGAAAGAGGAGTAGAGTTCAATTTAAATTCGAGGAGGCCCATTAGAACAGTATGAAAGCAGCAGTCTCACCGGGATCACTTTTGGAACGCGCGAAGTCAATTTATCCGAACCACGTGGATATTTTAAATCTATTTGTTATAAATACAGTATACGTAGTACCCGAAGTTAAAATTTCGGGCAAGTCAGCTGCTTTCTGATTGTGCATGCGGCCTACTAGTAATTTGAGTCTGAGGCCACTGGTCTAGACTGCCATAGAAATAGTGGCCTCAAAATTCCCATACAATTCATGTTTGGTGGGACTCCCAGTCCGACTACATCTTTTCCTCACTCTTTCGCTCTCTAACTCCTGGACCCACCACTATAGCTGAACCTTTAATATGAAATTCAATTTTAATTAACATTTCAGAAGTTTATGCAAATATTTTGTGTATATAAATGTAAATTTATAATATATAAAGATATATGTATGTGGTATGATCAATATGAAACAAGAGTTTTAGAAATAAATTCGCACGCAGTATTGTACCTATTACGTTGATTCATTTTCTTCTAGTGTGTTTATTTATTTAGTAAACGGGAGAACCTCCATTATCATAAATTAACCTTAAAATTAGGATATTAATTTACAATATAAGTACACAAATATACAAAATACACATCATATACAAAACATTCTAACATGAAACTATCTAATTTTTTTATATATTAAATAACAGTGAGATATATTGAAAAGATCTAGGCTATTAGATACTGTATACCTCATTATCAACATTCTATTTACCAGATTATGCTATAAGTAAGTAGTCTTGTATTGTGATTCACTAAATAAGTAATTATCGCGAGTCGAACGGTTAGGAATTCTAAGTGTAATATTAGATAGTAAATAGGGATAGTCAATAATACCATGAACTATTTTAAACAGAATGTCCATTATACTATATCTATGCTGTCTAGATGGCTGCATATTGAGATACATGCGTATCTAATCTACACGTAAGTGGGACAAATTAAGCTTATATCTCATTGTTTTAAAAAAATATCTTGAACTCTCCCAATTCCACCAATATGCTTCTTATAGTATAGGGACCAGATAATGCTCCAGAATTCTAATAGAGGTCGTACTAAACTGACATAAAGATGCATGAAGGTATGTGAGCTAAAATCTGGACTGAATCTACTTATGAAACAAAGTGCTTGTAAACATCCCTTTTGAACAAAATCAAAATGGTTTACGAATGATAACTTCGAGTTAAAAATAATTCCGAGGTTCCGTATTTCGATAGCTACACCGATATCCACATAAGTAATTTGTAATTTGGTGGAATTTTAAACTTGCCTTCGTAAAAGGCTATAGCGATACATTTACTGGGGTTTACATATAGTGAGTCATGGTTACACCATTCATTAAATAGATCCAAACTATGCTGAAGTCTGGAGGAATCTCCAATTGAGTTCACTGTAACGAATAGTTTAAGTCGTCATCAAACGGCAGATATGACGAATCTTTAAGAACAGAATGCAAGTCATTGATAAATAAGTTAAAAAGTAAGGGTCCACTATGGGAACCCTGCACTATTCCTGAGGTGACTAATGTCGGAGATATATTATTCCCAATTTTCACATATTGTTTACGATTGTCTAAGAAGCTTTTTATGCACTGTCATGTGGATTCCTCCTATTCCTAAACGACAATTTCTGACAAATTTAAAAATATCAAATTGCCTCAGCACTGGGATTATTATAAATCCCTGCGTAATTGTACCAGCAGAACTATCAGATTAGAAAAAGGCACATTTTGATCATGGTTTTCATGCTAATGATCCTAAAGAGCTATGGAAAGATCTTAGTTATCTAAATATTGGAAGACAAAAACTATGCTGTTTCCACAAAATTTAGAAGATCCAGATTGAATTAGCAATTTCTTTTGAGTTCCATTCCAGATTCTAATACTGATGCCAATGACACGATTGAATTTTACAGCAATAATATAATATACTTGCATACTGGAAAATTTTGCTTTAGTGACATTTCTAATATGCAAGTCTCAAATTGTATTATGAGTTCGAAACTAAGGTCTGTAGTTCTGATGGCTTGTCAGCTAAAGTCGCTGTAAAGTTTTTATATATCCTTCTCTTTTTTTTTAGGTTTTAAATTGACTTATAAAATGATCAATCTTTGTAGTCCTTATATTGTTGCCTTTATTACACATATCATCAATGCCTGTTTTAGGCAGGCTCATTCTCCTTCAGCATGGAAAAATGCTGTTATTACCCCAATACCTATCATTTCTGAATTAAAAGATTCTCGTCCGATTAATTTATTATGCTCTTTGTCAAAGATATTTGAAAAACATTTAGTACTGCAAATTCAGGAACACCTCCAAAAAATTTAATTTTACAAGTGCATCAATGACTACAGCTCTTACTGATATCACGAATAATATACTTAACAATACTGATCAAAAAAACTGTCCTTGTTAGTTCTCCTTAACTTCTCTAAACACTTTAAATCATAACATATTATTGTCCATTCTTCGTTATATTAGATTCGAGGGGTCAGCAGTCGAACTATTCCAGAGTTATCTTAGCAATAGAAGTCAGCAAGTATTTCCGCGTGGAAAGTGTTCCCAAAAAAAGTGGTCTCTAAGGTTGTTCCACAGGGATCTATCCTGGGACGGCTTCTATTTAATATTTACACTTCACAAATTTTTAAATGAATTTATATTGAAAATTTTCATTTATATGCTGATGATTCACAATTAATTTATTGCTTTGAAGAGCATTCAACTCATGAAATATGTAAAAAAATAAACGATGATATTAAAGAAATTGTGAATATATCTGCAAAACATTCATTAGTACTTAATACTAATAAAACTGAGATTATTATATTTGGACCCAGAAATATTACTGATCGTGTTAAGCCACTAATATCATTGACGGTGAACAGCACTGATAAAATTCAACTCAAAACAGGTGTTAAAAGTTTAGGTATGAGCGATATGCGTTTTTCTTTACATATCTTTTCAGCTATACAAAAGATATTTATGAACTTAAAAACAATCACAACAGCTTAAAGCTCAGATGTGCAATTCGATGGTTTTATCTCAATTCAACTATGGTGATGTTATCTATAATGCTGGTCTTACTCAACGGGACAGAATAAGAATAAGACTTATTCAAAATTCATGCCTCTGCTTACCTTTTGGTATAAAAAAATTTGAACCCATAAGTCACAAACTAAATTATATAAAGTGGCTTAACATGATAAATCGCAGGCATATACACAAATGTACTATTTACTCTAAGATCATTTTATACAAAACCCCTCCACATCTTTATAATAAAATCATATTTCAATCTGATGTGCATAACATGAATGTACGCTTTAGAATTCTCATAACACCAGCGCCTCATAGAACAGTTATGGCTGAACGATCTTTCTCGTACCAGGTCTCTAAAGTGTATAACAACATTGTTTGTAGATCGAAATGGATGACTCTTTTATCTTTTCACAACTCTTCGAAAGTCGGAACTGGATGGGGATGGCAAGCAATACATTGCAAACATTACGTTGCATAGATGAACTCTTCATCATTAACGTTATCTACAATAAATGCTCAAACATAACAAAAGTTATTTAAAAATTATGCTGCTGGATTAAAATTTAAATTAAACTTTAAGATAGCTAACAAGATACTTTAATTTAAATAACTTACAAGATACGTGAATTGTCTGAATTAACTTAAAATTTAAAGTTTTCTGTAACTGATATTATCTGTGTCTATCGTAGTTTTTCTATTATATTGTTTACTATAATTACAATACTTTCTAATTCTACAATATTCATCTTTTATTTTTGCTGTGTGCTTTATTGCTTATTTTGCAAACATTGCTTACTTTGTTACGTTTTATAATTATATGGTTAAATTGAAGGTTACATACCAACTAGAGTTGAAATAAAAGGTCCACTTCAGGTAATAAAATGTAAATGCCGAATTGCAGCCCAAACATTTGAATAGCAGGTAATGCTTACTTAGATGAATAAAATTAATATATATAATAAGTCAGATAAACTTTAGACTGCAATTCGCCATTTGTAAAAATTCGGACTGCAGTTTACTGACACCTAAATTGAAAACCAGATGATCTTTAACTATGTTAATCATCAATCTCTAAACCTTCGACATGGGATTTCGTACTATTATTGTTCATATTAATGTATTATATCTTTCTTGAAAAAACTTGAAATGCGCAATAAAGACATTACTATTATAGTTATTATTACTATAAAGTTATTAAAAACAAAACATAAGCAGGTAATGCATAAGCAGGTAAGGCCGAATAAATATATAATCCGTAAAAGGTGAGTAATTTATGTTCTATATAACTGGCTTACAGTTATCACGCTATTGTAGGTGAAATATAGTTCATATAATACGTTTCTGCATTAATAAGAAGATTCGGTCAACATTGACTCGTAGTCCCCAAGTTAAGCTTCCATACGACATTATGGGAGAGAAAAACCGAAAGTACATTGTTATAACAATAGAGTCGCTGTAATGATAGGAGACAATGTTTATTGCATAAGCAATTTTCGATAAACGATTTGAGACCTTTTGTATGCGATTGAATCATCTCATATCAGTCAATAATAATTCCCAGTAACTTTGTGGATATTGTCATGTTTATGCAATCTATGTCAATTAAATTACCCAATCGCGAGCGAACCGATTTAAAAAGGGAACTTGTTGTTTTCCCTTGTTAATCTGAAAGACCTTAAAGAGTACCGCCCGAACTGTGTCAAAGCAGTTGCTTATTATAAGGAAATTAGTATCATCGGCAAATGATATTATTAACTACATTGAGTTTTCTTATAGAGCAGGATAAAAGGAAAAATGAATATAATATTGCGGTAAAAAACAAAATAATTAGATAAGAGGGAAAATATTGTAGGAAATCAGAATAAATTATATCAGAAAAGAGATAAATTATATCACCAAACAAAACGAAACATCGGAAATAAAGAAATTAGAGCAAATTTTAACAGGCAAAAAACCTAGTAACAAAACAATATAGGAAAGAAAAGTAAAAAAATTATCATACAAAATTAGAAAAAGCAAAACTGATATAAGACAAACATGGAAAACAATGAATGAAATACTACACAAGGACAACAATAAGAAATAATACTACTATAATAACTGTGGCAGAAAATGGAAAGCGATGGCATAAACAAAAGTATAACAGCAGGTGTTGAAACAAATCAACTTTCATCAACTGGGAAGAAAATGAAAGAACTAGTTTACTTAAACCAAATTTTAAAAAAATTGAAAAATCATCAATAACCTAAGAGATACAAGTTCATCAGGATATGACAACATAACAGCAGAACGCATTAAAAAAATGAAGCAATTAATCTCGCGACTATTGACTAAATTTATTAAAAAACTATAGAAAAAGGAGACTTTCCAGAAGAATTCAAAATAGCAGAAGTTATACCAATAATTAAAGAAGGAACCAGAACTGAACTGAAAAATTATAGGCTGATATCCTTACTATCAATGTTTGCTAAAATAACAGAAAAAGTTTTGAAGAATAGGCTAGGAGATTTTATAAAAAAGACAATAGGATTTGATTGAAAACAATATGACTATCAAGAGGAAAATAGAAGCATTGTGCCAATCGTGTATTGTCTTCTTCTTCTTCTTATTCAGCCATTGAATATCCACTGCCGGATGTAGGCCTCCCCTTTCTCCTTCCATTCCGAACGGTCCATTGCCACTTGTTGCCAGTTTGTACCTGCTGCTCTT
>WYDF02308860.1:0-15107 GCA_009867245.2 Adranes taylori | reverse complement strand
TTCCCGCTTTAAGTATATAAAGACATGCGCGTATTCGAATGCAACGTTGTGTGAAAAATTAAAAAAAATATTCCCGTGTTCCCATATTCCCGTGTTCCCATATTCCCGTGTTCCCATATTCTCGTCTTCCCATATTCCAGTGTTTTCATATTCCTGTGTTACCATATTCCCGTGTTGCCATATTCCCGTGTTCCCATATTCCCGTGATGCCATATTCCCATGTTCCCGTATTCCCACTTTAAGTATATAAAGACATGCGCGTAATCGAATGCAACGTTGTCTGAAAAATTAAAAAAAAGATTCCCGTGTTCACATATTCCCGTGTTCCCATATTCCCGTCTTCCCATATCCGCGTGTTCCCATATTCCCGTGTTGCCATATTCCCATGTTCCCGTATTCCCGTGTTCCCGCTTTAAGGATATAAAGACATGCGCGTATTCGAATGCAACATTGTGTGAAAAATTAAAAAATATATATTCTCGTATTCTCGTGCTCCCGCATTTAGTATATAAAACACGCACGTATTCGAATGCAACGTTGTCAAAATTTGAAGAATATATGTTCCCGAATTCCCATGTTCCAGAATTCCCGGTATTACCGCATTGATTTATTATTTTCTGACTATTTAATAATTAACAACACCATACACATAAAACATAAGCCATAAAGAGCACATAAAACTGCATAATACTATTAAGACGCCATTTCCTATCTATCCATAAGGAAACATTGCGGAGGCTTGTTTCAAAAAACCAATTTCACAGAAAAATTCCCGGGCGTGTCTCACCAAATTCCTAAAGTTTCATGTCGATCGGATGGATGGTGTAGTCAGGCATAAAGGACATACATACATACATACATACAGCCAAACAACCTTACATTGATTTTTATATATATATATAGATATTTTAATATGGCACAAATTCGTTTATATGCTAAAAATGATGATTTTTGGTTCTGAATATGTAGATCTTCAAGTATTAAGAAGTTTTATTGCTGCCTACTCGGTTACACCCTAGCTCTTTTAATAGTCATACTTACATAGACTCCTTAATTAAGGTTTCACGCCAGTGGACCTTGTTTTAAAAAAAAAATATTATTTATTTTGAAAATTATTTTACAAATTAAAGATTTTTGTTTTGTTTTACTTATTATATTTTCTTCCTTACATTATAAATGATTCTTAAATACGTTTCTAATTTGTCAAGATAAAGCAATTTATTTAATTACTTAATTATTAGTATTTAATATGATTACGATTTGATTGCCAAGTCTAAGCGAATCGTTTTACTTGTTAAATTCTTTCTTATTTATTACACAATACTTATTAAACTCATGCAAGATTAACAATAATGGTTTATACTTTAATTACTATTTATAACATTTAAATTAACTAATTTGAATTGTCGCCCAATTTAAAGATGGCTGCATAATTCTATTATTATAAACTAAACTCTATGCTACATGCTCTTACGTTAATTGCTTAATTACTAAAAACGAACAAGAAGATATCTGATATCATGGCTGCTTCCGTGTATGAACGCATAGGTCACATAGGTGGGGACGTCATCTCGCGGACGTTTCTCTGAAATAAGATTGACGACTATAATTAGGTTGACGGCTATAATTAATTAACATGTAGAGATGCGCTTATAACTCCTTGCACGATTACATCCAAACCATTTCCGTTTGACCCCTTTTGGGTTATTGAATTCTGCGCCTCTCCACCCTGTCGGACGGCACTGATGAATAAATCACTACGTGTAGTTGAAAGATCATTATATATCCATTATTTTGATACTAAATTTAATGTGACACAAATTCGTTTATCTGTTAAAAAATGATTACTTTAGAATATTTTGCATTAACATAATTTTAATAGGTAGTATGTATGCCTCTGATACAACGCCACTGACCCATAAAGTTGTTTTTGAATCTACGTAGACTTTATGCATGTATTGTTTATATATAAGTTCAACAAAAGTATAAATTATTCAAGAAAATTCTATAAGCAATATTTTGCTCCGTCTGGTGATAAAGTTTTTGCAGATTTTATTGCTGAGAGATTATTGCTAACTCTACACTGGTGTAGACTTATTTGGAGCAACGAAAGTTGAACCTGACTTGGTATAAAAATATTCTCACTAGGAAATATTAACGATGGTACAAGACACAGATATATTGGATTGATGTGATTAAACGATCAGGAAAGTACAATAATGTGTTCGGCTACATTGCCACGGAGCGGTATTCCGCCGACAGTCTGATATAGGATTTTCATTAATTCAATTAATTATCAACCGCAATAAGCAATTCCTTAATAAATCATAAATTGAATGAGAAATCCTCTAACAATATATCTAAATTGACTAATCTAATTCATCAAAAAAATATAATATACAATTAAATAATATCTAATATACAACCTAACCAATCAACTAATCAGTATCATAATAAATGAGTAAAATCAAGAAAAAGATATAAATTATACAATTTAATCTTAATACGTTAACATAACATCCAGAAGAAACGGTTAAGAAGATCACATTCCGATAAACCTACACCTATCTATACAAGTACAACATCAAACAGATTCGCCGAAACGAGTAAGCGTAGAAACATCAGGCGGCATATGTCCCGTCAAAGCTTTGATGCTCACCGCCGGTCGTAAAACGACAGCGGTACTCATCGTATACGAGATTTTCTTGCGTCTTCAATATGGGCAACGATTTTTCTTTTTTATCATTTTAAAATAACGGTGTAACCGATTTCGTTTGTCGGTGAATATTTGTTTCGACAATAATAGCATCAAGTATTTCACCTACTACATTTTCTGAATGACAAGTAAGTTTTTACCCATTTGCCTTTCAACAACACGCCACAACTCAATCGATCCATCAGGAGCAGCTTCCTTTCCCAGAAAATTCGCATAAAATGAGCCATCCAGGCCAGTGATCCTCACACTATTGTATTTGTTGTTCTTGTTGTCTTTTGATGTGCTGCGAGAACCCATGCGCGCTAGTCCAAAGCTGTACTTCTGAAATAAGACCTAATCAATTTCTTTTGGTCAGCGAGAACTATCGCAACCATAAATGGATCTGATCCAAAAGCGCTATAAATTTTCAAATACTCAGTTTAAACATATTAAATCTACGAATAAAATAAGTAAAAATAAAAGTATACAAAAGTACAATTCAACTTCTACAAAATAAAACAAAAAGGATAAGAATCCGACGACGCATCTTCTGCTGAATCTTTCGATTGCCAAGACGATTGCCCTGATGCGAAGACGAGGAGGCCGACGATAGGAGAAGAAGCTCGCCAGCTCGTATCGGGCACACGACAACCGTGAGAACGATCCAGCACTGACTCCAGTGGTCACTAATTACGAACGTCGTAGTCGAACTCCACTTTTTATCTGAAACTCTCCCGAGCCAACGCCAGTGGTTTACGAGCCAAAAGATTCGACTTCAGTACCAGGGGCCTCCATACCACCTACCGCTCCAGGCGATGTACCGCTCCCACTGACACTTGGTAAGGGATGGCTGTATGCGGCAACATTAAAAACCCACCACCGACGTCTTCGGCGGTCACCAATTATCATTAAATTTCTACAACATCATTATAGATCAACAAGATCCTGTCGTCGCAGTCCATCAATAAAAACTCTACATATTCGGCATCATTATCCATCAACGAAAAGCATCAACGATATATCTACGAATATTTTACCACAACAGCGCATCGATAAAGTTCTACATCTGCCAATGCTCAGTTCGACCTTCATCCACGTATTATACAACCAAGGTTCTAATATTTAATCCAGTCAACGTCGACACACGCCGTTGGTACAGAAGAGAAGTTTCATTCCCGGACCGTACTCATAACTGAAGAAATATAATACAATAAAATACGTACAATCATATTTAGTTCGTCACTCTTTATTTGCTTTATTTTTTTTTTTTGATGGAAGAGGAAAACTGGATCAGCCTAACAAATTTTGAATTATATTTAAATCAATATTATTGTCAGTAATTTAAAATCGCGCTTCGAGCCATATATTTGCAGTTATAAATACTAGAACAATGAACCAAACTATTAAAACTTGTTATTGCCTTTCTGTGTTTATCATATATGAAACTACGTACTTTATTATAAAATCAGAACAAACGAATTCCTAACCCAACCTGAATCTCATGCAAGGGCATTTATTTTATGTTACAAACAGAATAAAATATAAAAAGCAGTATAGTAGTTCTAAAAATTACGATCCTGCTTTGATTAGAACTATTAATTCTGTAATTAAACCAGTAACAAGTCCGTTGTGATAATAATAATATCTAATAGCTTACTGAATCAGATACTTACAGCGAGGTTGATTTTATTTGGACTAGTCGAAGGACCCCGAATTGATTGTAATACCACTGAGGACGACGCCAAGAATAGAAATGACTTTTCTAGTTCAGCTCATTGGACACTTGTACGATATTTCGAACATGATGAAAGGGCAAGTCCAATAACACAATCACTGGAACTAACGGAACAGCTCCAGTGTAATAAATTTAACATCGGGATCATATTCAACGTAAAAAACCTCTACAATTACACAAATTAAAAGAGATCGTTCCTGGAACAATATTCTTGCGGAATTTCGCACTATTAATTTCAAAACTAAAAATGACTATTTAAAATGAGTATATATTAATTTGTTTTCATACAAAACCCTAGGTTTGGTTAGGGGAAGGATCCCCTGGGGAAGGATAATTATAACCCGAGAAGGCTGGAGGCAATAAAGGTTGGGAAAGTTTGGGAAAGTTTGCATAGATATCTTCTGTGCTTTTAAAAATTGCTACTAACATTTTTAACGTTTTCCTCTTACATTTTATAATACACTTGATGTATAATAACATTAACTCGCAAGTATTTTTATATTTACATCGCACAGAGTTTTATAGCTATGCAATGCATAAATAATAATACATACATGTAATTTAGAGTAATACGTAGACTATACGCACGTAACATTAATAAAAGAAAGCTAATGGTTTCTCAATTTTACTCAATACGTTGTTATGTTCATAAAAGTTGCAATAAACATTTTCAAACAAAAGAGAAAATGCATTTTTTTTGTTTTTCCTTACGAGTTTATTAGACGAACGATAGACTAGATATGTATGTGTGTATATATGTGTGGTGTGTTCGCTGTGTATTTATAAATTGCTTTAAGCTATATACTCCGCTATACTTTTAATTTGTCCATGTTGATTTTTCGGATTTCTGTGATTGCTTCTGGTATATGCAACTTTCTAGTTTCAATACCAAAGCAATATCAAAATCTCCACTAATTGATTTCCAATGAAAACTCATCAACCTGTGCTAGTAAGCTGTTTGCTTTGTAGATTATCTGGAACTACCTTATCAAGTCTCACCAAACACTTGTTTTGGTAACGAGTTTTTGACAAGCACTAAGTCTTTTTTAGGTAATCTCACAACTAGACAGAAACATTTTATCTATAGAATCTTTAGGACTTTCTTTCAGGAAACAATGCAATTGAACATTTTCCTAATTCCTGGAAAAATGCGAGGACAAATATGATTTCTAATCAAGAACAGATTTGACTGCGTTTCGTCTTACGCGACCGACCGACACCGACCATTTCGTCCGACCGATCACTTCCTTAAAGATCTCAGGTACTGAATATTGTCTGCGAAACCTCCTCGAATAAAGCAAAGTCTCGTTAACCAATTTGTAGAGTTGTCATCGGCTTAACAGCCTCAAATTGAAACAAAAGAATTTCGTAAAATACAATTAATTGATTACCAAACTACGAGACATCATTTTAATTTTAATACGAATATTTCCTTATCGGCCGACTTTCCCTTTTGTTAAGTTTCGATAAATTTTATACGTTAAAACCAGATATGTCACGATTCCCAAACCAACAAGTGAGTCAAGAGAGTCGCTATCGCATAAACCTGAGAGAAAAAACAATAATCGAGGGACGTTGTTGAAGTACGGAATAAAGAGAAAGAGAGTGGTACTTTCGATGCAACTGGTCGCATGGATATGAGGAAATAACGGTAAAGATTATATTTCTGTTTGAAACAACGAGAAAGCAAGTATGAACATTACTGCATACGCATGAAGTAAATAGAAAACGACAGGAAGAGTATCCGAGACCATCAGCAATCTAAACATGGTAATCGAAAAATGCTCATAAAATATCGAATTTTTAATCAATTAACATAATTTTACAACAGGAACAACGTAAAAGGTTCAAACAATCAAATAGTATCTACAAATTGCTAGAAATCGATCGGTTTTTAGTCGGCCGTGCATTCCATTTCAAAATGAGTCTAAAATTTTTGCCGGCAACACTATTGAAGAAAACGTAGAAATAAAAAATAGGACAATATTTACTCTCTGTAAAACGCGTAGAACAATGCTTTCCATGTTTAAATTATATAAATACTAGTATGGCCTAAATTATATAAGTACGGCCCTGTTCGTTTTTCGATTTTTTTAAAATAAAAATGTAGCCAAACAAATCTTCTATCAAATTCCCCAAACAGTATATTTTTAATCTTCCTGAGTAAGCCCTGAACAATTTACTAAGAAAACCCAAAATGGCACCTCTCCAATTTCAACGAATAGTTGACGAGCTGCACCAGAAAATCCGTTAGAAGCTTTCACGGAGAAACGATTAAACTTTTGAACATCATCTCGCCAAAACAAATACCAAACGTAGCTGATTTAGATCCCTTGTAGTTTTCAAAATATACTTTTCCATAGCCACATGAAGTATTCTTTTCAGAGAAATCCATCTGCAAGCAGATTTTCCTTAAGATTCAGTATATGTCTCACTACTTTCTGCTACGTTTTGTTATAGCATGTCTCTATGACAAAGTATCCCATATTCCGACGTACTGCTTTTTCTTGGACCTGTAACCCTTAAACTTCGTTACAAGAATCCAGTATCACTGCTTAGGTAGATTTTTTGACTGACCAAAGAAATAGTTGATTACATCCAACCTTGCCAAAACTTAGACATTCCTAGTTCAATATCCAAACTACACTCGAAACAATCACCAAAATCATTCTCATATTCGTAGTCTAAATACGGGACGTGGTTTTCTTCCGTTATCATATTCATCAAACTTTTTATCTGGACAACAAATTTAGATTTTGCTTTAATCAATGTTAGAAAAAGGAACCAACTTAATTTCGGCACTTCTCGCGCGCCTTCAAATCTAGAGATTTTAAAAGTTCCACCACTTTAAAGGCTATAATATTGAAAGTATCCACCATCGATTACAGAGTAGTCTTCTAATATTGCACGTCAAACAAGGAAATTTATAAGCTAACTATTTTTAAGAAAATTCCTAATTTCCATTATGAGTTTTCCAGCTCCAGTCTGCATACTCAACACAAAATACTTCAATTTAATTAACACTTCAAAAGTAAGTAAGTGGCGACATTGTAGACTTCTTTCCGTTCTAAACCACATATTATAGCATTTATGCATGAGTTTTCCGAGGATCTCTAGGAACTTAGCCAGGAAAATATATTTAAATAAAAATAATCGTGCGAAAATGTTCTTGGTTCAATTAGGTTTTTTATTGTGACATGACAAGTTTAATAACTAATCTATTATTAACTAAAAGCGTAAAAACGTACGGTTCGTGACATGGAAAAACTTGTGGGGTCTATGAGGAGTTATATTTTTGACCTTTTTAAGCACATGATAGCTTCGAGGTTAAAAATATACCGTTTTGGAATTTGAAAGATGATGAAATTCTCTAGTAAATTTATTTCGACCATTTTGTCAAAAAAATCATTTCCAAAAAAGTTATGAATTTTTGTCTTTTGAAAACAAAATGTCTTTTGAAATTGTCAGTTTTCCATTTTTCGTCCAAGAAAAATGTGGTTTTTACCATGCGATTGGCGTTTACTTGAAGAATTTTGACAAATCTATAAATTTTCTTAAAAAAAATTTCACCATAAATACTATGGTCTAAATGGACCCACATTTCAGTTTCATAAAGTTACTATGCCATTGCCTGAAGAGCATTCTTTTCATTATTCAGAAAAAATCACAAATCTTCAATATTAATAAAAAAGTGTATTTTTGATTTTTTTAATAGTTTTGAAATTTTCATGTCACAACAAAAAAGAAACGTCAATTTTAGTATGATTTTTATGGGCATTTTTAGATATTTATATTCATTGCTCTTGAATGCGTAGAGGTAGCACCTGGAATTTGGATATGTTTTGTAATACACCTTTCGTAGCAAGTCACTAAATGTTGGCCCGCCGGGTTTGTGCATCATACACTAATATTGTAATTAACCTGGAAAGTATAAACGATGTATAGATTTTGTTAAGAAACAGTAATATAATATTAGTTTTTCACCAAATTTATGACTGTTGGTTAGGCGTTTTATGGGGAGGTAAATTCAAATTAAGGTTTAGTCTGACGTGCGAAGCACGCCAGACTAAACTTAACCGAACAATCAGACAGCGAATTGGAGCGTAGCTGTCCGTCGCCGTAGACAAATGCGGGCACCGGGAGATTGATGGGGAGGCGAATTCACGGGTATAGTAATTCACGGGTAGGCGAATTCACCGGTATACTGTTCTGGACAAACTATTTGTTGTGTATTTGTTTAGAGCAGCGGTTCTCAACCTGGAATGGGACCACGAAGAGGCTAGGTGGCACCGCGAGAAATAAAAACACATTTAATTCTATATCCAATAATGCCTCCAAAAAAAATGAGATATTACGCTTCATATTTGAACTTTGGCTTCATATTTGAATTTAATAATAACCTGTTAGTGATCAGCCTTCGGAAGACAATATAATTCAAGATTATTCAAGTTTATTCAAATTCAAGTTATTCTAATTCGCGAGGTTTACTCCCCATCATCTTCAAGTGTAATGCCCATCCAAGTCTTCCTCTCGTACTCTACTTGATATACGAGGTTCCTCATACAAGCTGTATAACACTCTTATATTATATTCGCTAGGTTCCATTTTTATTCATATTTTTTTATTCATATCACCTCCAGTGCTTTGTTGTGGGGATATGGCATCCTTCTGCAAATTTGGAGCCTCCAATTTGCTTCAAATAATGTTGTATTCAAGTTTTCAATAATAGAGGGTTCGCGAGGCATTACATTTTTTTAAAGGGACCGCCACGTAAGAAATTCTAAACAAAGTTGAGAACCACTTGTTTAGAGGATGTTATCGGCTGCACAGCCTCTAACGTAAAAAAAGAGAAAAATGAATATAACAATTAAATAATAATCATCAACTAATTAATTCCAAAGAAGCATATTATTTTAATTCACTAGAAATTAGCGAGATAAATAAGTCAATAATTAATAAATGATATAATTAGGAATCTAGATAGTGATGTATGTTCTTATTGTAAAAATAAAGAAAAGTATTTTGGGAGTATTGTCTTATTGATCAATTAGGAATAAATTCCTGACACGTGCGCTTATTTTGGACATCTTTTATTTACACCGATACAAAGTTATAGATGTATGTATAATCTGGTTCGTTATTGCATGGTCGTTTTGATATCTACAACTGTTTTTTTTTGTACAGAAAAGCCATATCTTATCTAGCATATGACAGGTTGATGGAAATGTTGATAGCCAGATGTTTTCATTCCGAACTCGAATACAGTTTTTATATTATTTATTTTTGCATGATCTTATGGCGTAACTAGCTTTTTTATTTACTTCGAAAACTAAAGTTACCACCATCTTTCATGTACATAGTAAGTTTATGTACACCAAAGATTCGATATAAAAGCTCCCCATAGATCAGAACTAACTAACCAGACGCATTTCCAGTTTTGTGCTGGTTGCTTTCGAGTGTGATCGCACGTTTCAACTAACAAGCCTATCTTTTAACAGCGAGCATATTTACAGTATTAAGAACGGTGTGCTCAAGTATGCGCCAAAAACAAGTCATTTATTTTATTTAAAATTAAATTCAACCAAGCCAGTAAGAAATTCTATAGACATCAGATCAGGTATATATATTCCATGATCAATTTTTGGCTGAAACTTTCGATCTTTCGTCATCTTATCTTCATATTCATTTCTTCTCACTCACCCATAAATATTTCGTAAACCCTTCCCTGCAATCTACGTTTTCAATGCGAAAACGGGGAGGTCAACGCCAGGGGAACAGCAAGGCCAACCGTCAAGCGTACTGAAACAACGACGTTGACAGAGACCGCACTTCAGAGAGGCATATCAAACAATATTGTCTATAAACCCCATTTTAGATGTAGAAGTACCTGTGCCAAATCTATTGCTAGGCCAAATCGAAGACCCGTGGACTCCATCAGGCTCGCCACTCCCACCAACAGCTTTAGGAGATGTCCTATTGCAGCCTACCCTGAGCAAAGAATGACTGTACTACGTCACATGAGAAAACCATCACCTTGGACCTTCTGGTAACTTTCGGCGATAGTGATTAAAGCTCTACAGACGACGCATTTCATTTCATTCGACGACGCAATTTCAATATCTCCGATTCACACACTGGCTGGATGAATCATTCATCGTCAACTTTCAGAAGATCATTTATAACAAGTAACATCTCATATCTAGTTCGCTAATTTTTCTTTGCTTTTTAATGAAGACAATCGTCATAACTACATTGCATTATAATTAAAGTCAAACAACATGTCAGTCATTTAACGAGCGCGTTTAAAGTCATATCATTTATTATAAATACGGAAGAAAATAAATACCATGTTTAGGCAAACATATAAGCAAAAAAAATATGGTGGTCGCCCCAACTCTGTTGTTTCAATTGCGTTCACCTATTTTAACATAATATTATAATGGACCGTATTTAAAAAATCAACCCGGTTAAAGAAAATAAATATATAGAGATTTATGCTAGAGCATCTGTGACTGACTCCCACTTGCGACGCTGATAATGGGGAGTCCTAGCTATTGTCACAAGTGACGCAGACAAATATCTTATTACAGAATTTAATATCCTTCGGAAATATGATTCTCGGGCGCCAGGTGAGTTTAACGTGAGATCGCACGTTTGAACTGATCTTGTTGTTCCTCCGATCCTCATTGTACTTATTGAGGACACGGGTAACTACGAGTACGTGAGTGGCCCAGGTGTCCGCGATCTTGCGGGTAATTTAAATAAAGTTACTGCTAATTGTGAAACAGCATTTACGATTTAACAAAATACGTCTGTTGCTCTTTAAAATACAAACAAAGATAGAAATACAAAATTAAATGTCAATAAATCAAATCTCAAATTAAATAGTAGCGTATTAATGGCGATTAGCGAATAATAAATCAAGTAATAAATCAATCAATGAATACGAAATGTTATATACAAGCGGTGCATGCAAAACGGTGCACACGTGCGGTGATGTGATAATAAAACAGCAACTATGCGGGAAGCATGCAAAAGCCGGATGTAATACAACGGAGAGGCTATAGCACAATGATTTGGATAATGATAATAACAACTAACCCCGGCATTCGGAGGTTAGTTACATATACGCTAGTGGTATAGGAAATAGGTCAGGTAGAAGTTCTATTGTATGTATCAAAAATACATGGAATAAAACAATGGAATGATATATGATAACGCATACCACCACGCATTGCCTACCAAACGCATTGCCTATCCGGCGGTTGTCGCTGGCCGTTGCTCTGATTGTATCTCGGCTTGGCTGGTCGTCGGCTGCTGGATACTGCTGCTGCTAGACATCTTCGTATTCGAGTTAATGAAAATAAACTAACATATTCGATGCAAAGTCTCGCTATTTATAGACGTGAGCCGTCACACAACTTCGTTATACGTAGTGTGTAGCAATCCACATATTATTTATTTCTTTATAATGTCTTCATTCATTAAAGTGCAGCCACATCAGTCTACGCACGACTACAAGCCAATACGTATATATCAATCAATATTACTTAAATCCCCTACTATTATCTATAAACGTTATATGCGTTCTTTAAGAAACCGATCTCGTTGCTGCCTTCATTGCGTCCTTATTCAATGTGTGAGACATAAGCGCAATCATCCATTTCAATTATATTTACGTTTTATCTTATGAACTGGGTTTCTTCCAGTGCCATGTTGTCGCAATTTATTCATTTATTTTATTTGAAGTAACATGCTATGTTACACATCATATGTTATAGAAAATTATTATAGTCCATCTAACGCAAAATATACTCTATTACAAGGATGTGTATTGCGTACTTATTGAACAAATAGTTTTAAATATTTTGACAAAAATATTTTACAGATATTACATATCACGATTATTTTCTGATGCATATATGTATGTACATTCCAGTCTAGAATAAATACTAAATTTTCATGTGAGTTATAGTATGACCCTGTACATCATTTAATTCATATGTGATTAGAATATGATATAAGATTATGCTCCTTTTTACTGATTGGTTAATACATAAATAATATCGCTTCATATATAAAAGATAATTTGTATGCGCCATATTGCATTATGAGCTCATTAAGTTTACGAACGCTGTTAGTTTCTTATAAAAGAACATCATGAGTAAATTTGAATCATTAGCCGGTTTACCTTGCCGTGAAAATTATATTAAGTTAATTTTGAGGTATTACATCGTTTAATTAAATTGGATTAGCTTAATCTTGTGCTATTAATTCCATAGTAAAAGAATAGTTGTTTGAATAGTCAATGTTAGTTTAATTCATTGTTTTAATTAATTAAGTGAATTAAAAATTCTCAATATTTAAATTTTTAATAAATTTTCAAGAGTTTCAATAAAGTTTTTATAAATCCAACCATACGGCCACGAAATATATTTCGTGAACACTTTATGTGATTTAGGGTACACCGTTTTGTTCTCTCTAGGTTTCTTCTAATATTTGAAAATAGCTCTTTTGTTTGATACGTGGCTCCCAATGTGATAACGGAGTTATCGACAAAGAGGTGTCGGATTGTGTCCATTATTTTTTTTTCATTTGAGATTGAAATGGAACACGAGAGGGAACAGCTATATGTATGTAGTTTCTTTGTTCTCGAGTCAGTTACAGTACTTAGATATGCTAACGTGAAGGTTAATGGTGTGGAACAGGTTGTATCGTAACTGTAACACAAATATGATATTTTGTAATAATCAGATGGTACCAGAAATAAACAAATCTTTCGTTGATGTTTAATATCACTTCTATGATAATTACTTTAATTTTAAATCCAATTTATATATCAAACTCGCATTTCACGGTAATTTTTGTGACACGGTATTCTTTTGTTGTTGTACTGTGCCCGAAAAACTTATTTCCAAAGGTTTTTTGATCTGGCTGAACTTAAAAATTATACATAAAATATGAAAAGAAAATTCTAAAGACACGGTTTCTGATTCTACTTGTAAACTCTCAACAACAACAACAACAACAATAATAATAACAAAGCGTCCTGAAAATAGTGATTACACTGCTAATGATAAGTTCATAGTTCAAATGTATTACCTTCAACAGGAAGGAATAAATGGAATTGAGGAGGTTGTAAGGATAATTGGAGTGAATTTCACTCAGGGGAGAAACAAAAAGGGAGATAGAGAACAAGGTGATACCAAGATAGAAAAGAAGTATGGGAGACAAGGAAAAAAGCGAGAAAGTATTTAGTCTGGTTAAGAAAGGAGAAAACGCATTTAGGTTGCTAATGAATAGAGTAAAAGTAAGAGAAAGGCAGGTAATTAATAAAATAAGTTGTGAAGGAGAACTATGGAAATATATAAAGACTAAGAGAGTAACTGGAGTGAAAAGATTTTCTTCTGTGATAGCGTTGGTTGAATGGGAAAGAAAGTGTGGTGTTGAGTTGGGAGAAATAGATGGGATAGACGGCTATGAGAAAAAAAAGGGAAAATTGCAGAAGGAGATATGAATCTAGATATAAGCGTACCGGAAGTGAAAAAAGAAGTATCAAAATAGGAAGTGCAGTGGGTCCTCATGGAATGCCGGTAGAAGTGTTGAAGTGTCAAACTGGATTAACAAAGGCTATAAATAAGGTGTGAACTGAAAGAATGAATGTGCCAGCTGATAGGAAACAAGGGTAGTGGTGCCAGTATATAAAAGGCGACGGTTGTATGTTGTTTAAAGCTATAGGATAGTGATGTAATGAATGGCATTTATAGATTATATGCTAGAATAGTAAACAATGAAGCTAAAACAAAAAATTGTGTGAGCTGTAACTCAGAATCATTGGGTTTACGCAGAAGGCTCTGTTTGTTGTTTTAGACTTAAAATCTGCGTTTGATGACATAGGTCGGGTGAAATGCTAGGATAGAATGCGGTTAGCAAAGAGATTAGGAAGGGCGACTAAAAATATGTACGATGGTGATGTAAGAGCAAGAGTAGGGGAAGAGGTAGGAGGATGGTTTAAGTCAAGAAGTGGAGTACGACAAGGCCAGTCTGTTTAATATTTTCCTGTCTGACTTAGAAGAAGTAATGAGAAAGGGGCAATTGGGAGGGATATCGATAAGTAAGCAGAAAATTTAGACACTGGAATACGCCGATGATCTTGTATGTATGGCAAATAATAGAGAAGAGATGAGTGAGATGATAGAGAGGGAAGAGGGATATATGAAAACGAGAGGGCTTGAAGTGATTGTAAAGAAAACAAAATTTTAGTATGTAAGAAAGGTGAAAGAGAAAGCAAAGAAGATGTGTTTTGGATGCATGGAGAAAAATAGTGTGTGTGAAAGTGTACGAACTCCTGACCTTAACCAATGACACAACAAATTTTATTTCTTAATGTAGAAGCGGTTGGACATAGCGAGGTCTTAATAATTGTATCTGAAAACCGTAGAACAGATTACTTTAATAATTCTACAGATGTTAGCGGATAGTCAAGAGTTTTAAATAAATAAATATATATATATATATATATATATATTTTTGAATATTGTTTGTATAATGGGATCCATATCAAATTAATTAATGATAAATTAACGTACCGGATTCACTATTATGTTGTTTTCTGCGACTTGTTTCGAGGCAACAACCTCATCGTCAGACGTTTGGATGCTAACATCCAAACGTCTG
>WYDF02308859.1:0-28635 GCA_009867245.2 Adranes taylori | reverse complement strand
TGCTGCAAATAGATGTTTGATGTAGTCTTCCCAAGTCTGTTTTTTGTCATCTTCTGTCAACTGGATCTCTCCTTGGTGTAACCACTGGTATGATTTTCCTTTTGTTTCCAGTCAATTCCTTCAATTGATGAACATTTGATCAACGGTTGATCAAATGTTACATTCGAGCGCAAAATTAGGATTTTATTAAAATGGCCGATAATCTAGATCGCGAAATTTACCATAACTTATCTTACTCCGAACTCACAATATTAGTAAAATTAAAGACTGTTTCATCAAAATAGACGCTGTTCGAAATAACGGTATGAAAAGTATTATGATACCTATATGTATTACTTACATACCTTATATTGTAGAAGAAACATAAAAATTAAAATATTGATCAATAAATAAAAATATTAATCAATACGAGATGGAATAAATCATCTAATACACTTTTGTTAATAATGAACAAATACTAATTTACTCGAGCGCTTTCGACCTTACGATCATCATTTGGAATAACTTCTGTAGTACATCTGATAATAATCGTAATGTCAAAAGAACTCGAGTAAAACATAAATATTTATTAATAAAAGTGGATTAAATGATTCATTTATTCCAAGTCTTTTTGCTTAAATTAGATATCCACGAAGATACAAAATATATAAAATTATAAAAATGAGCCACTTACATTTGATCGCCATTTTCCTTCTTATATGTACTACTATAGAGACCAACAATTTTTCCTTTCAAATTACCATCAAAAGCAATCTTCAAAATCTTTTGTCCAGGATCAAATGTTTTATTATGACTTCCAGTGATCACCAGTAGTTCATATTTAGTATCTTCTTCATAATTACAAACGACATCGTCAATTTTAACAGACTCTATTTTAAGTCCTCTCGTATGTAATGAAATGGAATCCGTTTGCTTAGTCACATCAATCAATATACCCACATTCCCACTATACCGTTTCGCATCCAAATCCGGATTCAATGTTAAATTATACGATATTGGTTTAATAAAATCCGGCAGACGATATTTATCAATATCCATTATATTATTTGAAGTTTTAGTATTAGCCAATTCTGTTTTAAGATTTTCAACGGTTGATTTTAAACGAGAATTTTGTGCACCCAATGAAACGGTTGAAATAAATAGAATTGTAGCAGCTAAAATAAAAAAACATAATAGTTTTCGTTCTAGAATGAAATTAATTAAAAGATTCATTGCACGTTGTTTGAAACAAATCTCAATTAAATGTTGCGAGTGTTTATAAAATTATCTTCTGGTAATTAAATTTGTTTGATAAAATATTATTTAAACAGTTAAATTGTAATTATGATAACAGCTAATTTAAATAAACTATTTTTTTCATTTAACACGGTTCTATATAAATAAATTAATAGAGCACTAACGGTAACGTTCGATTTGACTCAATTTAAAAGCAATAAGTAGATTGATTTATTATAAAAACAATTAATATATAAATACATTAGAACAAATAGCATGAAACCAAAGGTATTTTTAATTTACTGATAGGAATGGAATGCTGAATATAAAACGCTGGTTGTTTATATTTTCGTTTGAATTGTAAAATTGAAGACTAGAAATGAATGAGGCGATAAGTGCCAAATTACAAAATTTTCGGATGCGAAAAACCTGTTTGACTTCAGTAACATATAACATTTGGTACTTAATATTTTAATACGTATGTAAATAACAAATACATACTCAAATTAACTAAAGACATAACAGTTTGTAATAAAAAATTACGAAAATATCAAACTGTTATTACTTTTGCAGCTAGGTGCTAGGAACTTGTCGATCAATTTTTTTTTAAGTTTCTAAATTCCAAATAAGGAATCAAATCTTATACATTTTGTTTGACTTGTCTCGTTTTCCACGAGACACCAACTACAGTCAATTTACGCAATATGTATTTCAATTTTCACCAATCAGTCTCAGAGATAGCAGACCGGTAATTGTTATGACTTTCTTCCTACCAATCTGAGACTTTGGTCTCACAAAACCTTGGTATAAAGCATTTCATAATGATTCATGAAGCGCGATTCATTGTATGTGGACTTTAACCAGCAGTCTATGTGTTTTTGGATTGTCCAAGTCATGGGCGGCTCCCGGGACCACGAAAGCGGGGAGCCATCCTAACTTACAATTGTATTTTATTGATACAATCTTTAACTTTAAGCAATGTTTAGCATTAAACAACCATTCCAAAGGGAGCCGCCCATTGTCCAAGTCTGTTATCGTTTCTCTAATAGAGCAAACAAGTGTACCTAGAGCCGACTCTGTAGCAGTAAAGTATGTGCTAGCTTGTACCATAGAGTAATGCTCTATTTGTTAAAGCATCTGCAATTTTGTTACCTGCATATCAGTGTAATTAAGTTGGTCACAGCAAGTCTGCATAATGCAATCCTCCGTCTTAGAACCTGGAGTGCCACCTGACTGTCGCTTATCATAAAAATGTGTAGCTATATTTCTTTCTTATATTTTTGTGTACGCAATGCAGAATTGCATATATTTCTGTTTCAAACCCTATGGCAAAATTGTACAATATACTGCACCTGATTCTTTTTTCGTACATTCCTGCTTCGGTATTTGACCTTCATAAATCTGCGTATACAATGATCTCTAAATATCTGTACATGAGTTGCATTTGTAATTTACGGAAATATAATTTGTCACCCTTATTATATTTCCTTTTTCTTGTTTGCCATTTAGATTTTTTCTTTTTATGATTAAATCATTGAAAACTGAAGACAACGAAAATCAAAACGTTTTTAGCGTTTCTAATGTTATTAGCAAAGTTATTATTTATTTGACAAATAATATAATTTAGCACATTGAATTTTATGTCATTAAAATTTTCGTTAATTTAAAAATAAATATATTAATGGTAAATAATGTACTTATAAAATGTATAAATTTTCTTTCACTAATTCGGAAAACTGGTTGTGTAAGCTCCATTTGTTGTACTTCACCTCCAAATTTACTATTATAAAACGACTACTGAATACCAGTAATACTATATTTTCTCAAATAATTTTCTGTCAGCTTCACATTTAAAACTAAATTATAAACCGTAAATCTATCAATTTTTGATCACAAATATGAAGCTCATAAAACGCAAACAATGTAATAGTACAAACATTTAAAAAAAATATTATCGATAAAGTACTTATGTAAAATATTTTTTAAACTTACGATATTGTTCAGATTTAGTATCAGCAGTATTTCTGTCAATATTAAACAATGTGTTGTAGTTCCTATAATTTATTTGTTTTTGTACAAATCGGCACCTGAGCCCTGAAACAATGCAGAAAGTAATAATATTCTAAGCAATTATAATTTTTAATTCTTTGTTAGTTATCTAATCATACATTACATTCTAAAATAAATAAAAGATATAGTTCAGATCAATTTATTTAATTGAAATTGAACCATTTAGAGACAAGCGTGATAAAGATTCCTATCTTTCATGCACTAATACATTGATTAGAATAAATAAGATAGAATTAATGAACATATTCAATGTCAGAGTATTCATTCAAACCCAGTTTTGGAATATTCCAAGAAACATTATAATAAATTCAGTAATAAAAAATTACCAAATCTGTGAGAATAAAAATTGTAATATTAATCCAGATATGTCCAGCAATTTTTTTAACTTCAATACATTTTTTATTAGAGATATTATAGTTTGATATGAATAATATGACCCTTCAAAATATTGAAATTTTTTTTTTACTTACCAGTAACCCATAAATGGGTGACCTTTTAAAAGGACAGTGAACACATACGTACATAAAACACAAAATATATATGAAAAACTTTATTTACTATGGAAAATAAAAATACACTTATTTGTAATTAATTTTTGGTATGATATTTAATGAAACATCTAACATGAAGAGCTACATTACATTTTACACATTGTGTCGATACTTTCATATGACAAACACGACACCTAGTCTGTTTATTTTGCTCTGCAACTAGATGACTCAAGCTCAAATTGCGATTCAATGTTTTCTAATTGGTTAAGCCTACTTCCTTTACCAAGATCATTACCTTTTCTGGTATATTTTGGCAAAAGGGTTAATACTATATGTCGTCTAAACGCAAGTTGGTCCATTTTACCACCTTCCAATTTATGTAGTTGCCAAGTATTTTATTCTGCAGAATCTGAAATATCTGCAATAAGAGGGAAATACCATTTTTTAAATCCTGATAGCCACTCTGTAAAGCCCTATACTTTGATCACTGCGATCCACACCAGCCATATTTATATTGTACCATAGGATATTATTAGGCTGAGGAAAGATAATTCTTTTGTTTGCGTTTTGAGAATATCTTGATACAGTTGTAAATGGCTTGGCATTGTAAAAATTTGAAGGCAAGTGCACAATGCTATTATCGGCCCATTTAATCTAACTCAATGGAATAAGATCCTCGTCATCGCACTTTTCGTCTGACGGTTAAACCAAATATGCTTCAGCACGCAACTGATTTCCAGGTAAATTACTTATTGTTTTATTATCCTCATCACCTGAATCTTAATTTGTGTCGTAAGTTGGATCATACACATTAACCGGGGGGATAATATTTATATTATTATTAATATTAGCAAATCACCATCAATTTCTTCTAAACTTCTGAACAATTCATCCAATGTCAGACCCTAGAATTTATGTCATATTATCCCACTGTCCTTTTAAAAGGACACCGGATAAAAAACATATTACAACAATTGTGAAATGAACAACATTGTAAATTATTAAATATTTAGTCATAATAGAACATATTGAAAGGTTTATTCACGATACGGTGAAATATTTTAAATGCATATTTTCAAAAACTTACCCAAAAGCCGCAACCCATGATGAGTTGCCAAATACCTTTTTTATTTATATTTTTCTTTACATAAATCTAATAAAATGATAAATACATAGCCTTAAATTTGAAAATACGTGGTGTCATATTTTAAATAATTTTTTATATTAAGCTTAATGCGGGAGTTTCTAATATGCTAATAGTTGTACTTTTAAAAGGACAGTGGGCATATCTGGGTTCACGAAAATAAAACTAAATAAATAAATAACTAGTTGGCCCTTGTAGATATTTATGTGCAATAAAAAAGGTTTTTATTTCATTTCAGGTCCAAGAAGGTGATAAATCTCCATTTTTTTAATTGTTCAAAAATTCTACTTCCTCGCGGAGCTGGAAGTTTTGCACTTGTAAAACAGTAATCTACTTGGGTTACAGAAATCTATAGAAATCTACTTTCAATAGATTGCGGCGTAAATTTTAAAAGTCTCTTGGCTATATCTCAAAAGTGTTCAAGATAGAACACTTTAAACCAAATCCTTAGTATATAAACTAGCAACATTAATAATACTTAGAAAGCTAAATAAATCTGCAGCTAGTCCAGATGCCTATAGACCTATCAGTCTATTAAAAAGATAGGAAAAATATTTGAACGAGAGATATGAGCCTCACTATGAGACTGGTCCAGTTGCCTATAAACATATGTATCTATTAAATGAGTCAGAAAAGAAATTTAAAAAATATATAATATCGGCTGACAGCACGACACACGTAAAAGATTTTGACTGAAAAAAAATGTTTAAATGATTCTGTGTATGTGCATGATACTTTAGGCGGAACACTACGGCAGATGCTTTTAAGAGAAATATCTCCAGGTCTGCTATAATGATTTTAAGAGTAAGCAAAAATATTTACAAAATTAATAAATAGATCAACTAAGTGCAAAAAATGAGTTTTGACAGAAACAAAATATGTGATTTTTATTGTCTAATAAATAGCTGATCACAAAGAGTAACTAATTTCCAATTTTTCATGAACTACTTGTTTTACAAATGTTGTAAGTACACAAGCTATGTTCACTCAATAACTTAGTGCATAAGTGATTTCACAGAGTTAGTGTTAAGAAGCAGAGCGCAGACGATTTGAAAGTACAATCATTACAAAAACTAAAATTCATCTTTCTTTTTAAAGGCATAACGGTGTAGCGCTTGCCCTTGGTAAAAGCGCTACTTGGATTGCTAAAAAACGCATATTTGAACGCAAAGCACTAGTGTGCTTTATGGTGTCTATAAATATAGACATATTAAATTTAATTGAATATAAAAACCTGTAAACAATAAATTTGCAATAGCACTCGTGCGTAGACCAAATTCCTGATTTAATAATTCAAATACAATACTAATTACAGCACAAATACAACTTTTATAATGATAAAAGCGTTATGGTTATACAAACTATTTAAGTGAAATAGAACTAATTTCGTTTTGGTTCAATAATAATGTTTAAATTCAATGTCCATCGGATTAGAAAATACAATGAAAATAAAGAATGAATTAATTATATTTTAAGAATAAATCTTCAATTTCAGTATAACAAATGATCAAAAGATGTCATACCCTTACAAAATAAAAAATAATTAAAAAATATAAAATCATGTAAAAAAAAGCATATTTTACATGAACTTGTTTTGTATTTTTATTATTTACAAACAAGTAGGAAAATTGTTACTAACCTATAAAACAAGATTTAAACATCTCATTGAAATTGAGTTACAGTTGATCTCCAAAAATTAATGGCATAACGAAAATATATAAAATAAATCCATTTAAAACTTACTTTGTTTATCAAACTTGATTATTATATAGTTTTAGACACTTTTGATATAATTAGACACAATTCTATTCCATGTATAAAGTTTAAAGTCATGCAACAAAATTTATTAAATTAGAAGACAAGCACTTAACTATACATTTTCATTCAATTGAAGAATTGGAAATAATATCAGAAATACGTTTTCTTCAAACGTCTTACTTGCCAACCCCACCCAGTTTAGTATTACAGGATTAAACTCAAATGATTCATAGATTAATAACTACAAAGTATTTACTATATCCCACAGATTCTACTTTTCAGAGAGAATCTAATGTTTGAATTGCGTGCCCGAACTACTCCATGTAAAAATTTTTTTGTTCAAATTTATTAATCTTTACATATTTTGAAATCCACTTTATTACTATACGTTTAAATATTAATTATTGTTCGAAAATTTTTTGTTCTTCCGTTAATTTTGTTATATGTACTCGTTTAAATTGTTTTTATAGCGGCCAGCTCGAATTAAGCATTACTCATGGACTTTGACCTCATTTTTGATGACGATCTTGATAAGGATCTTTAGATAAAAATCAGTGATAACGGTGTTTATAAGGGTTTTGGGGATTCCCCTATTTCTTATCAGTATCACGTGATTGTCGCGTGATCATTATTGAGCAATATCCTATCAGCAGTGTGTAATACATAACCTCACATCATCAGCTGATCGGATTGGCGGCCATCTTGAAAACCGTTATAATTTGAATTTTTTTGCGACACCTGCGGGACGGAGCTACACCACGTGTTTCTTACTCAACCATGTTTTTTTTGTTTACAAACAACGCGATCACGTGCTTTTTTGTTTACAAACATTGGTGTCACGTGACCTTCTTATTTACATTTTACTCGACGGCCATCTTGGATTGCGCAACATTTAGGTTGTATTGCGCAATATCTAACCAGTATTGCGTAATGATTATTGTTTGTATTATAAGATGTATGATGACTTATGCACTGTAGATGCGTGTTTGTGTGTGAAAGTATTGAATTGTCTGGCCGCTTACCGCATTGGTGTGTGGGTGTGATGATATGCTGGCGCAGTTGTATAATGTGTTTGTCTGTGTATCACTACTGCTCGCGCTTGCTGCCACCGTATGGTCTGCTGCGTTCTATTGTAATCCATTGGAAAGCCGCTAAGAGAATAATGGTGTTACGCCGTCACGTAAGGTAGGGATTATAACGAGATTTGTATGGGATTGTATGGAGAGACCGTATCACGGAGTGAAATAACGTGGGGTGGCTTCACTTAGACCCGTATATCAGAATAAAACTTGACCTCCTGTATATAAATAGCGAGTATTTCAGCAGAGCAACCAAGCCGAGTCTAGTCTCACATGCCGAGACAGCAGAAAAGCGCCAGTCGATAATAATATATTTGGTGTGCAACTTTCTATACCATATACTGATTAATTGAATTGAATGTAATTTCAATAGCTTTGTCTTTCCTTCTACCATACCGCCTACTTATTTTCTATACACTGGGGCATGTAATGTCCACGGGTTTAGTGTTGGAGAGACAATGACACTAACGTTCACGGGGTGTTCGTGTTATTGTAACTAACACTGGTCTCCTCTTCTGTTTCCTTCGCTAGAGTACAACTAACGCTAACTTGCGTTCACGGGGGTTAGTTTTAGTGACTCAAGCTGCAATAGCACGTATGTTCACGGAGTGTGATTGTAACTGATAGCGATCTCCTAAGATTCCTACCTAGCCCGTTATACATATTGTGCATTGCGCTTTCCCCCCCCCCCCCTTCCGTTATTTCCATAACTGATTCTTTACATGCTTTCCGCATTCCTATTGTTTTATTATTTTATCACCGTACTTCCGTATTGCTTTATCTGTACCACTATTATTTTGAATTCACCTCTTATATATATTGTTTTGTTTATTATGCTAACCGCCATCAAGGCTAAATTTATTTAATTAGACATTTATTCTTTCATTGATTGTGGATTAATATTTCTTTCTTTGTTTATGTTGTCTACGAAGAACAATAGACGGTTTTGTTAAATCATGAATGCTGTTTCATTCATTAGCGTCATTCAGGGCCGGAGGAACAAGAAGATCAGTTCCAGTGTGTGGTCTCAAGTTAAACTGATCTGGCGCTGGAGTTACATATTTCCGAGGACTGTTTAAATTCTGTAATTAATAAGATATTTGTTTGCGTCATCGGTGATAGTCGCTGGGTCTTCCAATTAGCAGCATTGCTAGTGGGAGCTGTCTAATATGGTGCATACTTTTCCTTAATCTTACTTTCCTTTTACGCCTTTCCAAACCTATCTTAAATTAAACTTTGCGCATCCTATTCATCCATAACATCTTTTTCCATCTCTGATCGCCAAATCTCTCTTTTTTCACAAAGGCTCATCCATATTGCTAACAAATAAACCCTTTTGACACTCTCTTATCTTCATCTTTCAGTAAATAAAGTGTAGTTTTATGCTCATTAAAACTACATTCATAGGCGTACGCAGCATTTAGCTTGAGGGACGCAGAAGGCTGCCATTTTTCATGATGCATGCTCAATCTTAATTAGTCAATATGCTTTCGTGGCGTAGTCAAAATATGCAAAAAGATTTAAAATACTGCCAAAATATCAATAAAACTTTCTTCCCCTTGTTGTGTACGTCCATGAGCATAACAATGTTACCTTGAAAGTAAAGAGATTGCTGGGATTAATTTCTAGAAATAGCTTTGGACTTAGTAAAAATAAATTTGCAAGGGTATAACACGATCAGGATTACGTAGTCAACTTTGGAGTACACTTAATTATAAAAGTTTTAAACAATCAGTCACAGTCCAAATTATGGGTTGCATGGAAGGTTTAATCGTTCGCTGGGGATGATAAACTCTCATAATTTAAATTTAAGTTTGAATGCTAGATCATTTAGGGCCGAAACAAGGACGATATAAAGCATGATTAAGAATCTGGTAATAATTTTAGGATACATTAGGATCATTTAGGTGAAGATTTATATGTTTACAATATGTAAGTTAATAAACATCTGAGCTTGAAATTTCTAGAAACCTATCCAAAGTTGGACTTATATTAGGAGTACCAATTGTAATTTGGAAGTATTTTATGAAGTGAGTTTCTTGCTTGTGGGCATGGGTGAGGTTTAGTAATTTTGATAATTGAATTTTGTTTTTGGGTCAATATTTTACTGTAGTATTTATATAGTTTAAATTCTTCTTTTTTTTTGTTATACGAACTTGCATTTTTATGTTCGGTAACAAGTCATGAATTTTTTGTTAATTTGATTATAGAGTACTATGATTTATAATTTTGGATGAAGTACCACACACATAATTTTTAATGGAGATCGTTAATAAAGATTATTATTATACATGTCAATCGTAGCGTTATAAACCACTCACACATATGTGCTTTAACCAGGGCACCTTTCCCTACGAACTTAAAATATCTAGAGTGATGCCGACACACAAGAATGCTAGAATAAATAAAGTTGAAAACTTTAGGCCAATATCAATAACACCGCTATTCTGAAAAATCTTCGACAATGCTTTTAAAAAGAGAATGATAACATTTCTGGAGGGCGACATATGCAAATCCCAATATGGTTTCATGCCACACAGGTCAATCATACAAGCAGTGGCAGAGTTAATTGAGGAGATAAGAGAATGGCTGGAGAAGAAATCCGAATTCTATGTCGTTTTCGTTCATTTAAGTAAGACCTTCGACAAAATATCGCATAGCAAACTCATAGATAAACTGGAGTACTAAGGGATTAGAGGCCCGCCACTATCACTCCTACAATCGTTTCAAACACAAAGAAGTCAAATCGTATCATTAGACGGGAAATCTTTTACACCAAGAATAATAAAATATAGGGTCCTGCAAGGATCGATATTGGGGTTTCTACTCGATATTTACAACATATATCAACGATTACCCGATAAACGCAAAATGTCGGATGTTTTTTGTACACATCATTTGTAGCTAACAATGAAACACACATTCTACATGCCGAATTTTTATCTAAGAATTGGTTTACAGCAAATGGACTAATCATGAATAACAATAAAACTGAATAAATGAAATTCAGTATAAAAGCTCTCACTAATAGTAGCGTGAAGTTATTTGGTATCCATGTACAAGCCAAACTCACTTGTTCCGCGCATGTCGTACCATGTGTTTCAACGTAGCAAGAAACCTATACCTACTACGCAAAATACGAGATAACATCACTGCGGTTGCAGCACTAGCTGTCTAATACGCTCACATCCAATCCATTATTTCCTATGGATTAATCATCTGGGGAAGTTCGCAAGAATCCATAAGAATTTGCCGGCTACAAGAGCGCGCTGTCCGAATTCTTGTCGCGCTGACTGGTCCGAAGACGTGATACAAGATACCTATTCATATTAAAAAAACGTCCACATCTATGGAACACAAAGAAAAGATTAATCTGCACCCCACCAAACACACTACAAAAAAGTATTAACGCAGCTATCAAAATGATTAATACATTACCAAGGGAGATAAGAAGCCTAACGCTGAAAAGATTAAACAAAAATTAACTCAAGTGCTGTTGAATCACAAACTGTATGATCATAAAGACTTCTTTAAAGTGTGATCGGACTCAAATTACTCTGTTAGCCCTGTGCAATTATTAATGCTTTAGTGCAGCGGTCGGGGAACCGGGGTAAATTACCCCAAATGGGGTAAAAATGAACTTTTGTGGGGAATAAAATGAACTCTTCGCCATGGGGTAATAATATGAAAGATGCTAAAAAGAGGTTTTCGTTTATCTTTTGTTCATCGGCATGGAGTAATAATATGAAAGATGGTAAAAAGGGAGGCAATTTGGTTTTTTTTTGCTCTTCGCGATGGGGTAATATGAAAGATGGTAAAAGAGGCGATTTGGTTTTTTTTTTGCTCTTGGCGATGGGGCAATATCAACTTACACAAAAATATTTTGGGGAATGATTCAAAAAGTTCCCCGACCGCTGCTTTAGTGCAATTATTAATGCTATTAATGTATTTACTTACATAATTTTCTTTACTTTCATTCACCTTCCCTTCTCTTCTCTGTCTTCCCTTCATATTATGTACGTATTTTTGTACTTTTTAAGTTGTATTTTAGTATTTTTTTAAGTTCTTCGTACCTTGTAGTATTTTTTAAGCTTGACGTTGTAACCTATTGAATGTCTATTATTATGATATTTCTTTCATATATCACCATTTTCCTGCAACTCAACATTTATATTTACTCAACTTTTCTAGCTATATATAGCCAGGTGTGGGTTTTTCCATGGCTAGTATTAGTATATTTTCAACCATTCTTATTTGATCTTTGCATAACTCAGCAAATACCAAATATATTTATATTTTCTCAAGCATCGATCAAACAAAACGCGTCGTTTTTGCAATACGTGCCTCTCATTTTTACATCTCACCATCTTCATCACATGCGACTGTTCACCCTTGCTATCAGTTCCAACATTACCTGTCTACTATGGCCGCGCTGTTTATTTCGTTTTAATATCTCGTCAAAGTATACATTGAATTAATTCACGGTTAAGAAACATTCATGCTTAGTCAGACCTCTGTTTAGTAGGACCCAAACTTCTTCTGTTTACTCTATACCTACTCTTATTTCTCTCCCCTGACACATATTCTTATCATTCCGTATGCATTTATAAAAAAAAAACATTTTCTTCATTAATTCATTCTTATGCCTCCCATTTATTATGCTCACTATATATTTCGTTCATAATTGTGACTCTTTGCAACTTCCTACATTCGTCTCTCTCTTTACCGACACAATTTACCATCTCTCTGTATCGGCACAATTTAATCCTTCTGTGACTTATTCGAAACATGAATAGTTTTTACACTGTTCTTTTCCCATTTTCATCAAAATATCTGCACATATTCACTGGTAACCCATCATGTCCGGTACAAACACCACTCCCTCACTTTTCTATTTCATTTGCAGGATGGTTCTTCCTCACGCTTCTTATGCTACATACGTAATTACCTTCTTAATATCTTTGGACAAAATGAATATTTTACAAAATGAATTTAATGAATATGTTTAATAATTCCAACTACTAAAGGGTTAATATTTTATGACTTCAAATATTCGTCGAGTCAGTGATAGAAATAATTAACATTCATTTATTGTCAGAAGTTTAATGTATAATTTAAATAACAGTAAATTAACAATAGATAAAAATTGATTTAATATTCACACTAATGTAAAATGTTCTTAATTCTTACATCTAATTACCTAAATCGCTATATAATGAAAACAACAAATCAATAACAAGAAAAAAATTTTATAGTAAAAAATCATGTAAGAATTTGTTCTTTTCCGGTAATCATTAAATAAGGGATATAATAATCTGTGTCGAAAGTAATAATTAAAAAACAACATCTATCGATTATAATACTGTTAAAATTACATAAAATAGGTATGACTGATAAAGATATATCGGAGGCCATTTTACCTTTCATATCCTACACAATTTATTGGAAAGCTGTAACTATGAAACAAAGAAAACGTTTATCAAAAATATAATTTTCAGAAACAGATGTAATTTATGTAGACTATTTCTGTGAAATAGATTTTTGAAAAATGCATTCGCTAGTTAATAGTAAAAACTTATAAAAACATTCTCAAGAGAAACCCTGAAAAAGTAAGATAATAAAGTGCGTAGAACGAAACGCATAAGATATGTTTTTGTCATTTTTTATGCTGACTCTGTACTACTTTAAACAGCCAGTAAATACAGGAATACCTTACATAGATACTTGATTTGATAAAATGCGGTCCTTCTTGTTTACACATAATTACGAGTTGGTTAGGAATTCTAAGCAACTAATAAAAGCTCAAGGTCTTTAGACGACAGATTTATTTAAACACTTAAATGTATTATTGATAATTATATCCTACTTTCGTTTATCCTTTAAGTATGAGTAAAAAAAGAGAAAATATAAAAACAGCATCACTGGAAAACAGGAATAACAGGAAACTGGAATATGAAAATGGTGACATTAGAGAAGAAATTTAAAATGTATGTCACTAAAATGACAATTGGTTTGTCTAAGTAGCCTGACCGAATACAATGAATATCTCATTCTCTACGAACTTTAATTCAAAACTAAGAAAAGATTAACAACACTGAAAAGCACTGCATCTTATATGTCAAAATTGACCACTAGTTATCATTCTTCTACAATGGAAACTGTAGAACCTTTATGTCTGCATCGAAAATTATGTACATATATATATATATGTACATTAATGAAAAAGAAAGCGAGAATGAAGAAATAAATCAGCAAAACTTTAAGACTAAATCGCGGATAGTATTATAATTTTAAACAGCCCATAAACTCCATAATATTAGGATCCAAGATGTAAATGTTATTAGTGACACCAAAATACTGTTACTACTCCTGAATTGTTTAAATAGGAGGAACTTATTGAAAAAGTCTGCACAAGATAAACAAATTTTCGAAGCAGGCTTATGTTAGAAAAAATGCTATTGCGTAAAGGTCGAGTCCTATGAAATGCACCCGAAGGAATCTCAAAAAAAAATCCGTTCAATAGCAATATTTCATTGGACACCGTGAACCATAATAATAAATCACAAAAGCAATATTCTTACATATAATGAAATTCATTAAAAATAGATCTCAAACAACGATGTTTTATAGAAACCGGAAACTGAGAGAATCAAGTAATCACTCCATACAAAGTATTCCTGTAATTAATTTACATGTGATATAATTTCCAGAATGATTCGTGTTCAATGTCTTTTAAAACGTAGATAAATTACAAAAATCTGAAAAAGACAATATGCTATGTAAAAAAATCGGCTTCAATATCAAGCAAAACATAAACAATAGTATTTAAAACTTATAACTTTTTAATATAACAATTGGCAATCTTGCAATTAAACAAACAACATAAATCACATCGACTCGAGGCTAGAGCGATATCTCTGACCAGTTACTTATTTGTTCTTAATTTAAGAAGCAGCTTTTACTTTTTCGCAGATGGCGTTAGTGAATTCCGAACATTTTGCGTTGCCACCCAAATCACCTGTCAGATATTTTGCTTCGCGGATCGTATCGTAACAGGCTTGCTCAATGATTTGAGCGTGTTTGGTAAGTTCCATATGCTTAAGCATCATTACAGCGGAGAGGAGAAGTGCTGTGGGATTAGCTTTGTCTTGGCCCGCAATATCGGGCGCTGTACCATGTACCTAAAAAAATATTTGGTCTAAGAATTTTATTACAGATTGCAAAGCAAAGTACTTTTGGCAATTGAAAATATTACTCTTTACAGAAGGAAAATATTAGTTTGTCACAAGAATTTCGAAATTACACCGAATGGGAAAGACAACTAATATTTATGAATAAACAACTACAACCCTGCAAATAATTTTCTTTGTCAAAAATTATATCTTATAATTGAAAAAAATATTATAATCTAGTTTATGATTTTATAACCGAAAATTAATTTTGCAAGATTGTACTTGTTTATTTAAAAATATTAATTTCTACCTCGTGCCATTATTTGCAGCCGTAAGTGTGCCACATGTTAAGGCATAAAAATAAAATACAACATAAATCTAGACACCTACCGACTCGAATAATGCTCCATTGATTCCAATATTCCCTGAGGGCGTTAATCCTAATCCACCAACCAAACCAGCACACATATCGGACAATATGTCACCATATAAATTAGGCATAACTAAAACATCATATTTTGCTGGATCTTGAACCATATTCAGACATACTGTGTCCAGATATTTCTCTTCAAAATGTACTTCTGGATACTTAGCTGCCATTTCACGACAACAGCGTAAAAATAAACCATCCGACATTCGCCTACAATTATAAATGTTCAGTTTAGTCATAGAGTAATACATTTCGGAAATAATTTTGTTAACACCACGTAATCATTTTATTAACACTCATATCGCGATGTTAATAGCGATGTTAACATTCGACTATTATTGTGCCAGAGGTTTCGCATTCGCCGGTCAGGTCTTCGCTGACAATATATCTATTCCCAAAATACAAGTTGCTAATTCAAGAGAAATGTTCTAATAACATAGAATAAACTACGAAAAAGAAACCTATGATCATAAACAATAGTGCATGGATGATTGGATCAAACGTTGGCGAATGCATATGGTTTTCACTGTCGATTATTTTACAGGCGATAACATAATTATTCATGCATAAGTTAACAAAATGTATTTCATTGACATATTTCGGGAGGCAGAGTATTACAATTTCCATCTGAACAGAAACAGAAAATGTCTGTGTTTCAGGCTACGGTCAAAAGTCGATGACGACAGTAAAATTTATAACTGAGCCACATTATAGCGGTCTGTTCAAACAAGATACACAAAATCTTCAAAAATAGATACATTCTTATGATACCCTTGCCCATTTAAATAAATTGCACGAATACTATATTAAAAATATCACCAAATCTTAATTTAAAAATCCATGTTCGAATATTATTTACTCCCCAATAAACAAATAATCTTATGTCACTTACATGATATTAGCCTTGTGAACGGCGGTGACCTTTTTCCTATTATTATCTTTGGTATATTTAAACGCAAACTCTGCTACTCTTCGTGAAGCATCTTCTGTAATAAGTTTGATACTTTGTACAACACCATCGACGATTTCATGCTCAATTCCTGAATATTCGCCTTCAGTGTTTTCTCGAATTGTTACTACATCTACATTATCGTAGAGTGTTTTATATCTGCACTTAATAATAAATTAAAAATTATTAGGAATAGAGAAAATATGCCATAAGCACAATACTAAAATTAAAATTGTTTGCGATTCGACTGTTACTAGGGAACGATGAAAATGGGATCCACGCGTTGGGTATCATTTTAAACAGGATAAAAACCAATTTATGAGTCATTTCTATGTCAAAATCGGCTCAATATATTCACACATTTAAACTATTACAATGTCAACAGTTTCATTAACTGCAAGACGGAATACGTTAAAAACTAATAGTAGTTCATTTGCAACACACTAATGTTGTAAATAACAAGATATAAACAAATAACTCACCCCTCTAAACTTTTGCAAGGTCTCACATTCGCGTACAAATTGAACTCTTTTCGCAGCGCCAAATTTAATGATCTATGTCCTTTGCCCACAGGCGTCATTAAGGGCCCTTTTAGGCCAATGTGATTGCGATTAACTGAATCAATCGCAGCTGGTGGTATACCAAATTTACCATCGGGCCCCTACCAATTTAAAACAAGTAAAACATAAATAGCAGCACTAAGTATTTCTTTTAATTCAACCTACCCTAACAGGCGTCACATCGACTGTTTCCCATTCAATAGGGACATTTGCTGTGGCAAAAATTTTCTGCACAGCTGCCGAAATTTCTGGTCCAATTCCATCGCCTGGTATTAATGTACATTTTCTTATTTCGCTATAGGAACGAGCTCCGACAGTTTTTGTAGTAGTAATCTGTAAAATACAATTTTAAATATACGTTACGTTATGCACTTGAATATAGAAATGTAATTGCCAATTATATAATAGATTACAAGTGATTTTTAATATAATTCATTATTACATTAAATAACTTGAATATATTACTTTCTAATAAATTATTTTTAGAAAGGATGATCTATAAATACGTCTTTAAAACTTAAGTACTTTAAATAAATTTAGTAAGAATCCATAAATGGTAAACAATATTATTTAACATAGATAAACAACTTACAACACTTTTTAACAATATTCTAGCTGCCATATTTTACTTATCCCAAAATTTTAAGTGATAAATTAAAACGAAATATGTTCAACAAGCCCAAAATCACCTAAATTATTTAAAAGAACGTTCTGACATTTTAATGACGTTAACGTTAAACGCAGTTAAATGTCATATGAAACATGTGACTTAAAATAGGAGCGAAATTTTAATATTCAATTCTAAAAAATCAGATCAATCACATATGTGATAAAATTGTAAAACGATAATAAATCTGCTGTTTAAGCTGCACTAAGTGTGAAATGTTTGATCGATATTCCTTAAAAGTTTATTTTTAATTATCAATGATTAAAATATTTCAGTTTTTAACAAACCTAAGCAGATCTGTTACATATACTTTATTCACTACATATTAGTATATAATAGGTTTTTAAATACTTTGAACAAAATTTTATCTTCGCGAATAGCGCATCTTAAAATTTTCCTGCCCCTAGACCTGTACATTTTTCCAAATTTAACCAGCCCGTACAATATATTTAAAAAAATGTAAGTATACAGAATTTAGTTTGTCTATATTTTCTGCGGTTGGATCAATACATTTTCTTGGCATGCCCATTAAATTTTTCCAGGAAACGGTCTGGTCGTGATTCATAAACCGGCGTTTGACAAAACCTCTGCTAAAACAACCAATAAAAAATTCGTGGACGTGATCGCCACGTTTTGTTATATCGTGCATAAAACTAAAGTTCAATCTTTTAGTTTCGACTGTCAGGTCGTATATTAAATTCAATTAGCACAGTAGTGTTTAGGGTAAACTAAACAACGTTAGTCTATGTTATAAATCGTCTACCCATGAATTCCGCGATTCCCATATTTGCCTACGGCGCCTCATCTTTGTCCGCTTTGTCGCGGCCTGTGGCCGCTCTTGACTTACTTCTTCCAAGTATTTCACTACGGCGCAGACAGCTCCGCTGTCCGATTTACCATGGCCTACGACTGATCTGGATTCTCTTTTTGGCTGATTTCTAAAAGAGCAGTAAGGCGTGCTTCGCAGAGCAGACTGCATTGGCCTTGTGAATTCGCCTATGTACGACTTCACTATTCCATTAATTCCCTGGTCCCCATATTTGCCTACGACGCGAACAGTTGCTGTCCGCTTTGGCGCGGCCTGCTGCCATTTTTGACGTACTCTTTCCCCGTTGCCGCTTTTGAGTCATTTTCCCCGTGTCCGTTTTGCACAAAATTGAAGTCCCTGGGTCTTACACATGTTCCCAAGTTTTATTTTTTCAACTTTCAGAGGAACCGAGATATTTACAACCGAGACCGAGACTTCAAACAGCTATTGTACAGCTGTTTGAAGTAAATGGATCGCAAAGTTTACAAAACAAAAAACACCAAATATGTTTTATTGTAATTAAAAAAGAAATGTTTCAAATAAAATTGAACGAGCTCTTGGTAACCTATATTATAATGTTTATTCAAGTATCCTATCTTTTATAGTTCCTGAAATATATCAAAAAGTTTGTGAAATTTTAAATGTGATAACGCCGCGTTTTATACCACTTGCATGGATGGCACTACTTTCATTCGAAGCATAATGCAATATACTATATACGAGCGAAATTTCAGTCTTCTAATTTTAAAACTGAATTCCTCGATAAAATAATCATTTTGAACCCCTCCCAAAATTATAATGTGCACCCGTCCCTGATAACAATATTTATTCAATTGCAAAATCACTGTCTACATGTCTTATACAACGTAAATTCCTGTATCTTTGCATATATGTACTACTATGTAGGACTTACATGTATATAATAGGATTGTTGAATATCGGTTGCCGTGGCGACAAGTTGAGAAATTTTAAGATATTAAGGGTCATATCTTGGAAACAATAAGAATTAGACCCCTGATGTGTGGTATAATTTCAAATCGAAGTTGCAAGTGCTATCAAACAGTATAAAAATAGACAGGGTTACTAACAAGTTTTTTGAAAAATATTTTTTTGATCAAAATCGGTTCAGTATATTCAATTCGGCAGAATTGAGGCCCCTTAGACTAACATATGCTCTCCAAGTTTCATTTTACCAACTTTCAGAGGAAGCGAGGTATTTAGGGCAGAATATATTTTTTTAAGGTCAAATTACTCCAATGCTATGACATGCATTTTTTTAAACTCGCTTAGTCCCTTAAATATTAAAGGATTTTTCGATACAAGAAATTAAAAAAAAATATCGGGAAAGTTTTCGAGAAAATAGACCGCAAAATTTTCAAAAAGGAACAGCCTAAAAGGAAATATATATATGTTAAATTGAGATTTGAGAAAACAATGTTTTAAATAAAACCGAAGGGGCTTTAAGTAGTCTATAAAATAAACTGTGAACGTGGCGTTCGGTATATGACAGACATTGCACTTTTTTATTCGACGCATAATACTAGGCGCTATATGGATGCAAAATTTCAGCCTCCTAGTTTGAAAACTGATTTTTTTTGTGAAAAAATGGCACATTTCAGTCATGTTGGATTTATAAAAAAATATTATTGCGGACCAATAGTATGCACCTGCCTACTAAATTTCAGCCAAATATGTTAAGAGCAATTCTTGAACATACATTCCTACGTACATACATACAGCCATTTAAATATACACCTTTCTTCGCCAAGAATTTTTTTTTTCAATTTTTTTTTACCGAAAATTGTTTTCATGGACCCTTCTTTGAATTAGTGATTTGATTGCAGTGATTTGAATACAAGAAACTTACTAAAGTAAAATAGAAAGAAATTCTCAAAACATTATAGATTAATAAGTAATAGATAAAAACCAGTATATATTCTTTAATTGTTTTGAAAACGCAAAAATTTAATATGTTACAGATTTTTCAATGACCTACTATAATAATAATTATTGAAAACAAATTTTATTTTTTTAACAAAAATTGTTGTTATTATTGGTGTGTTTCCTATTTAAATTCAGCTTAACTAGCATTTGAATTCGGAGTTGTTACTTATAAGATAGCGTTCCTTAAGATAAGTCTTGTCGATACTCTTGTTTTAATGACTATAGTTGGCGTCATCTTCAACTCAATATTATATACTGGATGACATACCATCAGTCAAGAGGGCGCTTTAATTCAGTCTGATTTTACAGAACCATTCTTTACAGACACTATAGTAAATAAAAGTATAACGTTTTAATAAACATCGAAGACTTTAACACAAATAGGAAAAATTATTTTTGCAAGTTGGCTAACAAAATGTTTACAATTAAAACTGAATTTGAATACACGATCAACAAAGGCAATACAAATATAGATTGAATCGTGTATAATTCAGATTGAAGAGCTGTTTGACGATGTCATCAATCAACATGTGTTCTCAAATGCGCGCAGATTTTGAACTCAAGAATGTAATTTATAATTTGGCTTTACTTGATTATGTAACGTGTTTAAATTAAATACTTTGCTTAATCCTGGACTAAATACTATGTTAAATGTTATTTTGCCAACTAATATAAAAAATTAATAAAATACATCTTGTAGTGACAGTATCGATAATGTAGAAAACTGAAATGTCAGTACAAAATAAAATAAACACCGCAAATTAATTTTATAACATACAACGCTGTAAACCAGGTAGTTCATAATGGCGATTTTTTAAGCAAAATAAATCGGGAATAAACAAAATTTCAGTAATATCGTGTTTCGCATCTGCCTGTGATAGTAAAGCGTCCATTATTTGAACTCTATAAATTAATTTAAAAGGATAAAAACCATCTTTTGTCAAACGAGACCTTGACAATACATCAAGGTTCTTTATGGGATTGAAGCTAATAATTTATAGGCTACATTCATGATACAAGTTTAAAATCATTTTAAAGGTAAACACGTTTCGAAGCTGCCGCTTATTTCAATAGTTTGATGAAAATGACAACTGTACGATATAGTTTTACCACAGCTGGAAAAATTGCATTCGCAAGTCGTAACACCAAAGTGCAACATGGTACGTAAATAATATAATCTATTTTTGTATTTATTAATACGTACTTATAGGAAGAAATAGATAATGAAGGTTGTAATTATTTAATTACACTAGTATATGTAAATACCGTAGTGATAAAGCTAGATTCATTAAAAAAGTCACTTATCAGTAAAAAATATTTTGTTGATTGCTGTGGGCAACTACGATATGATAAAGGGCAACTATGAGATATGTATTCTTTATGTAAATGTTATGTGTACTTATGATCGTAGGATTGTTCCAAATATGACCCCAATTTGTCTATAATGGAACATGACCTTGCATATATTTAAATTTGAATAAACTATTGGTCAGTGATCTGAAACACGTTCCACGTATTAACACTAACACCTTGTATTTAATAGATTATGTTTCAGTGATTTTGGTATTCGTTATTTTTATGTAAATAGTATGTACAGATATGTGTTGAATTGTGTTTTAAGAAATATGTAAATAACATTGCTTTAATAATTTACTTATTAAAGTTGAAATGTTGTAAGAATAAACCCGGTAATTTTCTCATTTAATTGTTCGCTATGTAATTGTTAAATAACAATAATGAAACTCAAGATGCTCTCTTGCGGTATTTTTAAGTATCAGATCGACTACTTGAATATGTGTTATTTTGATCCTCTTAGCGAGATGATTTGACTACCTTGAGTGACTTCCTCTTCTTTCAAAATAATTTTGCACAATTTTACTCTTTGGATATTATCTTGTAAATAGATTGCAAGTTAATAATATGCGTTATCTCTTTTGTCATGTTTTCTAAGTTTCTCCACAACTTTTGTCCAACACTTATTAATCTATTACCCGATTGTTGATCTATTAATGTTTTATTTTCTCTACATGTACGTAGTTCATACATTGATTTTAGTGAGATGTTTTATTTGCCAGTGCTTTTACTGTTTTAAGCAATTTGTTTCGTAGTGTTTCCTCAAAGTTAGTAAAACGAGTTATATTTGGAGTACCTCAGTGTGGTTTCTTTCAGGTACTGAAATATGTATGATATACTTTTTGTGTATCTGAAATATGTATGATATACATTAATACTTATCCAGTTTATTCGCAACATCTGGAGGAACACTATTGTAGCGTTTCTATTTAAAATTTTCAGTTATTAATACACTAGAGGTGTAAATTTATCCAAATAAATTTTGTTTATCTAAAGCCCATCCCACTTGATGTGTGTATTTGGCCGACATTCGTCAGGACAGAGAAAAAGACGTTGCATAATTACAACTATGCATTTCTATGTTAATCGATTATTGTCCCAAACAACTATTGGCCTAATGGAATTTACTAGTACGTTCTCCTCTCTTAAATATCTAGATTATTTCACCTTCTTTCTATTCCTCTGGAATACTCTCCCTCCCATTCCAAATCTCATTAAATCCTTTTACTAATGCCTCCATCCTTTCTTATACAGACATCACCAAACTTCACTTGGAATTCCATTATGGCCAGTTACACTTCCTTTGCCCATTCTCCGTATTTCCTCTGATACTTCCTCTTCCTTTACATCCTCCTCATTATCGTCTGTAGGATTCCCACTCATCTTGCACCCTACCTTTCTTTCACTTTTCTGGTCCCCCATATCCGATCTGCATTTGATCTCCGATTGTTTTATACTTACCATGCACTCTTCTCAATCGTCCACTTAAAAATAAACCTGTTGTTGGAAAGAAACTACATCATTATGCTGTTTTGATTTCTGTAAAAATTACATTGGATTAAAATAAGTTATAAAACCAGTTATAATAACCCATTCGGTCATGAATTAAAACTATAAAAGAGAAAAATCTGAAATTTGCTACAATGTAACTACGATTTTGTTAGAAAATTTTAATACAAATTTTACATTTCCAAAATGTTTTTTTTTGGGCTCTGTGTCTGTGGTATGTTCCCGACTGAGCACAACGTGAGCTACCATAATAAGGATATTTTTAGAAATAGTGCCAAACTACATAAAAACAACGTATTTTATCGTAATTTATTTTATTTCAATACAATTAGGAAGTGTGACATTTCAGAAAACAATTTTTCTCTTTTGGTAAGCAAAGATGAATATTACATTTTCCACAGTTTATTCTTGAATTACCCGTACACTGCGGAACTTTGCATCTTGTTGCATTTAGCTTATCAGCAATAGGCCAGTGATTAAAGCCGTCTGTTGAAAATGGTGTTTTATTGAACCTATCAATTCTCGCTGTACAAAAGATGTGTTTTCTACACACATCTACAAAAATAGATGTGTTTAATTCTTAAAAATTGTAGCACATTATAGTTGCTAAAATAATTGTCGTAATCCAGCTGAAAATTTGGTTGAGTTATCCTTCTAGATAAAACCGTAACAACAGAACCGCCCAAGCCAAACGCAGGAGATTCTGTTTTGCCCTTTGAAGGGAATTATTTGCTCATCGATGCAAAGTTGTGTTTCTAGAGGCAATGATAAGCATTTTGTTCTAATGCTATCGTATAGGGGTCTTACTTTCCACCGCCTGTCCTTTTCATCAGGTTTGTGGTCTTGACGTTTAAAAAATGGAAATGTTGCCCAAGTTTATTGAACCTGTTGGCGGGCATGCTCCTAGAAATCATAGGAACTACTAATTTGGGACCCCAATAACATTTAATTCTAGGATAATGCAAATTCCCTATTAGAATATGTATTCCCACAAATGTTTTCATTTCTTCAATTGACGTAAAGAAAAAAAGTCCCTTTTTGAACGGCATCCAGATTGGTATATGTTACCATTCGTTCATAACTATTCGTTCCTCAGTTATATATTGATTAAAGAAAATAATATGGACTTTCAAGGTCGACGACTTCAGGAATTTCTAATATGTGCCAGTAAGTCTTTTCTCCATTTGATATCGTTTTTTGTTGTTAAATCATTGTTTTCGAAAAAGTAATTATTTGCATCTTACTTTGTTTTGTAACTTCAGGTTGTCGTTCTTCTTGTACATTATCATCCATCACATGCCTGGATATTCGTTTTGTGAACATGCACTTGTTGCTCAGATTCTTCCAATTGCTCCTGTACATCTATAACACAACATTGTTTGTCATATACTTTTAGTCACATAATACGAAAATTTTATATACCCTCTGGTTCGCTTTCTTGATTCTCCGATTTATTCTCCCAACCATCATTTTCATTGTCTTCATTCAGAATATCGATATCCAACAGCCCATTCTCAATTATTTGCAACAGCTCTTCAGTCAAGGCCTTTTTGGAACCTATTTTTGAGGTACTAGACTCGAAATTCTAAAAGATGTAGAATAAATTTAGCAACAGAAATAAAAGTGACGTTATATCTATATGAATGTTGGTTTTACTCTTGATTCAGAATGTCCTCAAATTAGTACACATGTTTTTCAAAAAGTTATTATAACAAAACGCACAACAAACATCTAATACAATTGCTTTAAACACAATATGTGCTTTTATTTACTTAACAAAAGAATTTCCAAAGCAAGTTTCAAAATACATGAAATAAAGAAACAACAAGTAGGGCTCTACACAGCTCTTATGGTACACTTCCCGTGACCTATATTTCAACTAAATGAATATTTTTATCTCTAAATTTTAGATGACAGCACATATACCCAATTGTAAGAATAGGTTGTCCATAAACAAGTACAATGTGAAGGAAAGGCTAAAACAAGTCAACTTATGTAGGAAAAAATCTAAATAGATTGTCCTTTTGTGTGACACGGTGAGCGAGTGGGTTAAAGTCCATATTTGGTCTGAATGAAAAATAATATGTGTGCTCTCTACGCTACTAACTCCATTCTCAAAGATTTCAACCCGTTTAATTTTTACTTATTTCCTTTTTAATTCTGATCTGTAGTACTCTTAGCAGTGATGTAATGGAGCCGGATAGGGTTGAAGCGACGTTCCGGTACTTGCTTTTTATGCAGCGTGTCGTATTATCGGACCTTGTGAAGAAATTTTGTCATATCAAAATTTTTCTCTTGGAATCAAATACATATTCACATATTCTATTAAGGCTCCGTTCCGGAATGATGCTCCTCGTACTTTTTTTTAGCGCAATACCGCTGTTTTAATGTGTAATTCGTGACTTATTTTTGGGTTTTATTATAAATTATTGATTTTGTTGCAGATTAATTATTTTATAATAAACGTATTTGGATTAATCAACTTAATCACCAATTGTGAATAAACTACTTGTATCTAATTGAAACTGAGGCTAGATTAAATAAACTTTGTCTCACTTTTGTTGGTTTTGCTCTTTATGCGGTTATATGAAAGATTCAGAATACAATCTTCGTACTACAAAAGGGGACAATTCAAGTAATGATTATTGCGTTATAATCAGTAGCGTATTTAGAAAGGCGGTTAGGGAGCTGAAATCACGCCGTATTTAGAAAGGCGACTAGGGAGCTGAAATCACCCCATGCGAAATTCTGAAGTTTCTCATTTTGCTATAAGTTTATCACGCTAATTTTTTTTTATCGAAAAGTGATTAAGCCTCTCCCGAAATTAAAAGCTAAATACGCCACTGACTCATTAGTTATATTACTTTATCTTAAACCCAACGCTCATCCTTGATGATGTAATGGAGAAAGTTGCAAACATGGAGAAAAACTATGCTGATCTACTAAAGAAATATATTGATCAACAAAAAGCCTATAAAAAGTTAGAAGAAAGAATACAAATAATTAAGAGAAAATTGGAACACAAAGAGAATGATACTGAACAACAGAGTTAAACAATAATATTATCATAAGCGGAATTGCAGATATAACAAGTCAGAATGCACATGAAGTGGCACATAAGTTAGGAATCTGCACGGTGAAGTTAGAAAAGAAAATATTGAGGCTTGTTATTTGGTAGGTAAGAAAACAAGCCTAAAATGTGCTTCAAAAATCAAGAAACGAAGAAATGTCATGCTAACAAGAAAACAGTTCGCGACTTAAACACCGAAAATTTAGGCCTAAATATAGACGCACAAATATAAATAAATCATGAACTTACTCAAAGAAACCAAGAATTATTTAAACTAAAAAGAAAGTTTAACAAACGCATGAATTTTCAGTTTGCCTGGATCTCTCATGGTAAAATACTCCACAGAAAAACTCAGGAGAGCAAAGTTATCCATAATTGTACAAATATCTCCAAAAAAATCCACTGAACTAAAAACACTTTCTGTAATTCATCAAAATGTACAATCAATAAGCAATAGTTTGGACGCCATTGAGTATATGCTAGAAGAAAACTCTGACTGTAGGTGTTTGATGATGACTGAACACTGGAAAAGCGAAAATGAACTACTGAAACATAAAATCAATAATTACAACCTGACAACAACTTTTTGCTGACAAAGTGGACAACATAATCTAGCCAATATAAATTATGCCCAACAAAATGACTATTCTATAAGATCTATAAAAAAGCTACTCGATTACTACCGTGTGATTATACAACATGATATAAATTACAGACAAACATACAATAAAATCTAACTTAAATATAATGAGTTATTACAAAAATGCAAATCAAATTATTTTTCAAACTTTGAAGCAGAGTAATAAATTCTACGAAGTTAAAAGGGCACTCGAATTCTGATAAATCAATATATTTAATAATGTAAGACGAAACAATGATAATTCAAATGAAATGTAAATATCCGATAATAAGTAAAAAGGATAAAATATTATAACACACGCGCGAAGCTCCTCAGTAAAACGAGAGAACAGAAAAACAACTACTTCAACTGGTTCTGTGTTGCGCAAATAAAGCGTCATCAAGTAATACATAATGTAACCGTATTATATACCATATATCTTTACAGGAAATATTAATTCTTAACAGACTTAATATCAAATTCAAATAATAAAACAAAAATGAGTTGGTCAGTAGTATGCAAGATTACTGGAAGTAACTCCAAGGCCCATGTACTTCCTGAGAAAGAATCCTAGGAAGAACTTGCAAATGAATTCAATGAATTCTTTGTAAATATTCCAAATACCGAAAACAAAACCTGTGAAAAATGGGGTTTCGACAAATTCAAATGACACGAGACCATTGAATAGTCAATTGATTAAATTAAGAAGTACAACAGAAAATTAAATTCTCAAAATAATTATAAAATTAAAGCCGACACTAAGCATTGGTATTGACAAAATTCCCATCACAGTAATTTAGAAATGCAGCAAGTATATCATAAAACCCCTTTGCTACATAATAAACGCAGCAATAAAATTCTCGACTTTTCCTGATAATTTCAAACGTGCCGCTGTATAACCAGTCTATAAAAAACCTGATAAACAAGTATACCAAGACTGATCAGTATTTTACCAGCTTTTAGTAAAATATTTGAAAAAGTAATATCAGTGAGAATTGTAGAATTCCTAACCGAAAATAATATGATTAATAAAAATCAACATGGTTTTATAAAACATCGTAACATTTCTACAGCCATTTTTGATTTGATCGTGATGGCTTTGGAGGATAGAAAAGTCTCCTGTGGGGTATTTCTAGACCTAACAAAGGCCTTCGATTGTGTTAATCATAAAATATTATTAACAAAACTTGAGGAACATGGAATAAGAAATGAAGCTATTACATTGATAAGATTATACTTCGAAAATAGAACGCAATGCATTAAAATAAAAAAAAAGAGTGAGTGATTTACTCAAAATGTTTATCGTTGGATGTAGGAATACCACAAGGTAGTATTCTTGGTCCATTGATTTTCATTATATTTATTAATGACATAGCGGGAATCATTCAGAATAGCTGCAATATAATAATTAATTATGCAGATGATACAAATTTAATACTAATAGGCGATAATATTGAACAAGCCGAATCAGGCCGAATATCCTTCAAAACCTTAGAAGACTGGTTTCTAAAAAACAAATTAATACTTAATGTCAATAAAACCAATTGCATTTTCTTCAGTAATTAAAGTCAAAATTCTCTTGAAAATATAACATTCGGAAAGGTTGATTTTAGTGTACAAAATAGATCAAAATGTTTAGCAATTTATCTAGACAGTAACCTAAATTGCAAAGAACACATCTAATGTTTACATACAAAACTATGTAATGTCATTTACTCTTTCAGAGTTCTTGGTAAAAATATTGATAGTAACATCATGAAGATGGTGTATCATGCAAACTTTGAATCCTTGATGCGA